>JAULBU010055892.1:0-12191 GCA_032358235.1 Odonthalia washingtoniensis | reverse complement strand
TGCAATCCAGCATGAACAATCCAAAATGACATTCAAATTGACACTAAAGCATCCGGGAGCCCTAAAAGCCAATGAAACGTCAGGAAGACGTCTACATCTCCCCTAGTGTTCCCCAGTCCCAGTTTTCCGCACTATCACGAAGCGGTGGGAGACCCCCTTCAAGTTTATCTCGGCTGTGGGAAAAACAGTCGTAACTCAACTCTAACGGGGGAGACGAATCTTCCATGCGTGCTGCGATACCCTACAAGACATAGTATTTGTGAAAGGAGCGCAAAAATTCGTGCATATGAATAAATTAGTGTTTCAACATGCCCTCTTTTCTGTTATGCGGATGCACTTCTTTTTTCTCTGAAATGTTCTATTTGATCTCCTTTCGTACAAAATTTTCCTCGTAACGTAACTTATAAGTTCCGTGACTTTATCACGCTACCATATCTCTCCTTTCTTTTATAAATATTCCCTTTTTTTCGTAAACTGTTGTAAAGTGCCCTATGTTCGCACTACAATTACCGCTATTTGAGCAAGATGCTCTCTTATTAACCCTTATTTATCACACCTATGTCCCTTAGGGTTAAACCATGGGTTTCTTCGAAGCTGAGGTGCAGGAAAAACGAATGGAAAGATCCGGCAAAAGAACACCAATATAACGACAGTACGGATGAGGACGAAGAAACAGCAGCACACTTATTGGCAAACATGGGCGAACACAATTACAAGCCGACCATGGTACAGAAGAAGAGCCGTTCTTTGGTGATAAAGCAAGAAAGTTCAAGATCCAAAAGGGATCTCGAGAAGAGCAAGCATTCGCGCAGTAGAGGATGGACGAGTTGAACAAACTGATGAAAGATGGGACATTAAACTAGTGCACGAGTAAGAAATACGAGCAACGACACGTATATTCGGCTCGCGCTTTGTGGACGAATTGAAAAAGGTGAGCGACCGCTTGGAAGCTGACTGGTGGCACAGAATTATTGAGACCACGACGAGACATCAATCGCTACCAAAGCACCCCAATTACAACGCTTCAAACAACGTATAGCACTCTCCTTCGCGGCCTTGATTCCAAATATAAAAGTCTATACCAGGGACATTACAAAAGCATACATCCAACCACCCACCGATCTGGAGAAATAAATATACAAACGTGCACCCAAGGATCTTGGGCTACCACCACGTTGTGTTCTACAAGTTGTAAAACCATTCTACGGAATCCCCGAATAGCGATTTCACTGGTACCTTACTTACCTTTCCCATTATGTAGATATCTTATACATGGAAAGGACGTGATCGGACCCATGCGTGCTTATAAAACGAAACAAAAACAAATTAGACGGCCTCATACTACTGCAGGTTGAATATTCCCTTTTTTGGGGACGCATTCCTTTCTAGAGCTAGAAGAGATAGCTTTAAACCTATTCTGGTGCAAACCACGCACACCCATCACAGAAAAAACAACTTCTTACAACGGGATAAGCGTTACAGGCATCAAACATCCCGAAACAAATACCTATTCTATCACACAATCGGACAAAATCGATAAACTAGAAATCGCAGACACGCAACCCCACTTCATCAGCCAACGGGCATGACCCCAATACATAGGCGTCAACACCCAACCCGACGTGCGCGACCCAGTCCAACGCATCGCTCCAGCTCGCTAACCAACTTCCGACGATGAATTTGAATCTTTGAAAGGAATAACCAAGTTCTTAAAAACAACAAGAGAACATGGCCTCAACTTCACCTACTCAACCTAACATCGATAAGCATGGTACTGCTCACATACGCCTTTTTCGACAATGCCCAAAGAAGGAAAATCCAATCAGGATATTTGATTGCCATTCAAGATGGGAATGATAGTTTCAACGCCGTCTACCAGGGCAGCAACAAATGCAAACAAATCGCTAGCTCTGCCATGGTGGCCGAGATACAAGCGCTTGTATTAGGATTAGACTTCGGCGTTTTGGTGAAGGACTTAAATGAGGAAATAATTGGCCATAAGATCAAAGTAGAGTATATGATAGATAGCAACACCGTCTTTAACTTCGTGGCGAAGGACGGAAAAACTTCGGAAAAATGATTTCAGATAGACGTCCTCGATCTCCACCAAAGTTACGAACTTGGTGAACTAGATCGGATTGCTTGGATACCAGGCCATGAAAACCTCGCCAACTCACTTACGAAACCAGTGCTTACGAAGATGTCGCCCATGTTTCAGATGATGATGCCCAACAAATTTCTAACCAAACCACAAGCTTGGGCTATTTCACAAGAAAGAAATTCTACGGAATGTCAAATCAATTAATTGATTCGAAGAAGGGCGAAAAATTCGTGAAAAACCAAGACGAGACACGACATGGAAGGGTAATGATGTAAGAGGAAGGATGAGAGAAACGGAAAAAGGGAACGTAAAAGGTTAAGTAGATGCCGCTGACGCTAACACAATAACGGTAAAGGCAGAACGAAGAGATGAAGCCAACAAGATAAAGGGGAAAGGAAGAAAGTAGATGACGACACTAAACGATAGATATAAAAAAGGTAGGATGATACAGATGACGTTGATGCAACGCCAAGGACAGCGAAAAAGAAGAGACAACGGAAAGGCAGGGTGATACAGATGTCAGCGATGATTGGTAACAGACTCCGTCGAGTGAAGGTCAACATCTTTCGATGAAGGTACGGAAGGACGTCTTGGTAAGCGCCTCAATGAAGGATGGCGTAAGGACGTACGGGCAGGTCAATGAACCTGGGTGGGAGGAAAATGATAACATGGCACTAGAAGGGACACGGCATATAAGGCTTAAAGGAACGGGATTAAACCATTACAGATACTGTGCTTAATTTTTCCATAACTGAAGAGTGAATTTATTCACTTAGAGAACGAGGAAACACGTGTACTGCATTTTATCTACTTTTAGTAATTCGATTAATTACCTACAGTATGATAATATTTTACACGTGAAATTTTGAAATCCCAACTGAAGTAGAATCCCGACTTCAGTATACATACCGTGTCCAACATGAATGAACTATTCAATAAAAAGGAGTTAGCATTATTACGAAATAGTCAGACATAATCGCCAATAGCTAACTAGATAGATCGATTGAACACCGGGAGGAAGAAATTCTACCCGCACACAAACGAAAACAAGTTTAGGCTTTTCGCAAGGAGCAAAAGAAATCCACGACCAGACAGGCGTTATCGATTGCCATTGGCTGCGATCAGAGCCAACGAAGACACTAACTTGCCTTCAATCGATTCTGCCTGTAAAGGTACTTTCCGTAGCAGGTCATTTAGATCAACGGCTCTACTCCGGACCGCGGAACCCAATAAACTAAACCTTGCTTACATTTCTCTTTTCCTCTTTTTGATAGAACCTACAAATTGAGTATTTCACCTAGGAAGTGGCCTGTTTCGAAACATTTCCAGCTGTACCGTTCTACTACATTACCATACAGGATAGGTAAGATATCTCATACGGTACTGATATTTACGATCTCCGTATAGTGTGATTAACTATTAGTTTTGTTATACACTAGTACTAACATGATATACGGAAAGCAAAATTTGTTCATATCGTTAAACTATTTTCATTTGTACAGTAGTGATAATTTCTGTGTGACACATAATTTCATTTCAAAGGTGCGATATTGGAAATATTTACAATAAGCAGATATGGAAATAGTTGTACCGTACGTCTGCTTTGAGTCTCGAGAAGGTTTAAATTCAGAATTTATGTGAAGTTGAATTAAAAACACGGATCTGTTGAACAGTAATGGTATGGTACGTCAAATGAGTAGCACAGAACGTCCAAAACGTGATACTGAATTAGACTAAATTAGGTTCCAAAAGCACTGAGAAATGTGTTGATTAATGCGTTTCGTGCGAGCCACCCACGCAGTGGGCAAATTGGTGTGGAATGAGATGGGATATGGGGATTGATGAGATGTCATGGAATTTATGGGATGTGAGGGATTACTCATCATTGATGGAATGTGATGGGATGTGTGCGATATGAGTGATGATGATTGATGGGATGGGGATGTGTGAGATGTGTGGGATACGAGAGATTTATGAATGATGACAGAAACTTAGGCATGCATGGACGAAAGGGGGAGAGCAAGCCGTCCCCTGGATTGATAGAAACTGCATATTTTTGGCACGTTTGTAAGCTCGAGTAGCTAACAGGAAGTGGAAGAACGGTATGGTATTGATAGGAGAAATAAAGGCGCGATGGAGGAAAACCACTTGGAATGAGCGGGGGGAAAAAGGGAACAAAAGGTGCACACAGAACAGGAGTGATGTTATAATGTGGCACACGTGTCAAAATGATTCTCACTTACTGTATTTAACATATAGTATGCTGCCCTATTTAAGTGTGGCTCATGGCGACTGTATTACGTCCGCAGACCGACAACGTATTTGTTGTTAATCATTGACGTAATGATTAAAATCAGTAGCAGTTGTACCGCAATAGACTTCACAGTATGATACTCTCATACTAAAAGTGTCAATTTCAGCGGCGGCGGTGGACCAGCGTCATGTGCACAAAGGAACTGAGTAAAATGGCAATCTTATATAATGGAACACTTCAAAAGGAGAATGTAAACTTTATACCAGTTGACACAGGTTTATGAATAATAATTACAACCCACCCACGTTTAATTTACCACGGAAGGCCGTACAACCGGAAGGGAGAAATACCCATCCACACAAACGCTTGCGGCTGGCTAACAACCAGTACGAAGAGAAAAGCAATTCCCTACACTATTGATGACTGTTCGAAATTTCGTCAGGTACCGATAGGGTTGACCCAAATCCTCGCGCGTCCACGTTCCGTATGATGCAAAGCCGGGTTATCGACGAAGGGACTGGGACTATACCGTGATCTCATTCACCGCGGATTCAACCTGACCCAGAAGAGGACTGAAATTTCCCAACCTAATTTAAGCCCAACCAATCAGAACAGAGTATACTTTCCGACCACCCGCGGTGACCAAATAGCCAGCTTACACTGTGCCCCGAGATCTTACCGTCATTCTCCACTTTGAAAAATATTAATAGAGCGAAACTGCTGTAATGTAGGGAAATGATGCTTTGTTGTGTGTACCGTGAAGATGATTACTAAATATACAGAGAATTGGTACACTACAACTCTATTTGTGTCTTTAGAGTTGGAATAGTAAATCTATTGCAATTAATTCAGCATAAATATTTCTAAGCAGTGATCCCATGTGTGGTGGGTACCCACTAGACAAGCTTCATTATATTTGATTGTAGATGGTTTCAGGGAAAAACCTAGTGCCCCTGCTTCCATTGCAAACAGCATATTTTTAGGTATTCCATGAAGAGCTCGCTTCCATGCTATTGTCTACTTGTCCCACTGTTTGGGAACACCGTTGTAATACAAAGATGCATCGTAAATGGCCTGTGAAATGAAGTGACGAATGTGCTTATGGAATGTCTGAACTGTCGGAAGTCCAAAAGGAATATCACACACTTCCCTTCTTTTTTTCACGGCAATGGCTCCATCTCTCCCAAATATTTCTGTGCAGCAAATAGGTCTTCTCCCGTGTCCTCAATGTCGGATTTATCGTTGAGTAACTGATGAGCAAAATTTTCGACCAGTTGTGTCCAGCAGTATTCCAAACAGTTATCATGCATATCACCACCGACAAATTTTCTATGTTTTGGGAGAAGCATACATGCAATTGCTACAGAAAATTTACAAGCACATGGATCCACAACCAACTCACCAGGATGAGTAAATTTGAGAAAAATATCCATCATTCACTGTCTTGACTTTTTCTCTGGTCGGAGCATTGGTCTTCGACCAGAAAACCTCGTCTAAGATGGGAGGCATGCCGTTTAGTCGATAGGGACGCTTGTGATGATATTCATTTCATTACATGTTCCGGGATTAAAAGGAAGTATTGAACCCAGAACGACTGTAGTTTATCCTTTTCAAAGCGTGATGCCATACCACACCATTCTTCCAGAAGTGTACTGCATGTTCAACCACAGAGATATTCGTGAGACGGGTTGTTCTTGGATCTGATGCATTGTAACCTCTTGTTTTCTTGTAATGGAGAGATGTTTCCTCCACACTGACATTTATTTCAGTCTTGTATCCTTTTCGAATTTCATCATATTCGGGGTTTTCCCAATGGTATTAATTCCTTCTTCGACATGATATGTTGAACCCAGAAAAAAATTGCATTCCCGAACAAAAAATATGCGCATGACTTCCTGGTGTCAAAACAGATTCCGATAAATCTATCAATACTTTCATGTCTTTTGCTGTGAACTGACCGTCATCTGAATTTGGATAGTCTTTGATATATTCAATGTTGTATGGAAGGTCTGTTAGAATAATATGAACATTATCTTGTAGAGTCTGACCCATATCACCTTCATGTGTGGCAGTAAGGGACTGAAAATCTCAGTCATAGCGGCAACAGTAATCCTACATACTTAAGTTCAGCACTTCCATCGCTTCCAATCCCATTGTAGTCAGCTCATCTGAAGCTGCTGCTTTTACATCGTATTACTCCTTAACTTTATTCGGGATATCCGAATATTGGTTTGGAGATACTTCCATTGTTTGGTTGCCACCAACCTTATATTTCTTCCTAGTTCTTTGCAATTGTTAGGAAGACGGTGAACGTTCACGCTTACCAATACCTGTTTCCGTTTCCTCTAAAAGCTAAATATTCTTATCAACGTCCTCGATAATTTCCATAGTGTTACTAACTGGAACGTATTATTTGAAAATCTTGGATACATGATCAGGTATACCAGAAAAGCATTGCGGAAATTCTGAACTGTGCATATCAAAAAAGAAAGGATTCAACAATGGAGTTGATTCCATGTTGCCATTGGGGTCGTACAACGAAATGTTGCACAATATGTTGTATATGTTGGTAAAACGTGAAGATGCAATTCAACGAAATGCTGCGTCTACTTTGTTCGTTCTATCCCAAGATTTTTTGGACAGAAATTATTCAACTGTGAGAGGTTCATCATCTGCCATAAATTTTGATTCTTGACTAACTGGAGAAACATCTCTGTTCCTTGTAGAAAGAACTTCAAATCTTAATGTTTTGAGTTGTGAAATACGTACGGTGAAATCATTGTATTGACTAGAGACATGTCGATTGATTTTTCCAGGCTTGTCCACGCCTTGAAAATTCTTTAATAAACGAACCCTATTCTAGTACTAGTAAAATGTACGATGCTGAGAATATTTCTATTTCGCGTCTTAGAATTTTGTATCGACATTATCTCAGATGAAAATTAAATGTTGCTGTAAAATAGAAGACAATAGAAAGTTGTTGGGATAGATATGTTGAAAGAGTTCTGTCTTAGTCTTTTCCAAGTTGATTGGATGATCATGTGAATTAATGTTGGACCAACTAAGAATCCAGTCGACGTGAGATGGTCACTGAACAAGTCATTGAACATTTGAAGTGTGCGTTCATCTCTACAACCATATGTGTATATGGCGAGAGAAGTACGTTCTATCTGACGCACTTGCTGAGAACCCATTTCTCCCAGGACCTTGACATCATTAGCTCCTATAAACTCGAATACCGATTGTTTCAAAGCCTTTTTTCTGTCATTTTCCTTGCTTTCAAAAAGTTTTATTATGCGCTTGGAAATCGGGTCATCATGGAATCTCAACCATTCCAGATAATTCTTGAAGTTGACATTCCTGTAGTTGAATTTCTCTTTGAAAGATGAACCGGAGAAACTGTCAATAAAGGAAAACAGAATTCATAATCACTGCCTTAATTTTTCCTGGTAGATAATTTTCTAGTAGAGGTTGAAGACGACATGTTATGGTGTTTCTTTGCTACGTGTTAAAAAAGAAGTTCAAAACTGTTGGGAAATGGGATGTAGATTGTTAAAAGTGATTATAAAATGCTTTTGGCTGATATCGGTTGAGAAGAATATATGGAGTATGAAGTTCCTGTTAAAATGATCAAATTTTACGGCGTTGCTTTTAAGTTGACTTGATGTGTGTAGATGTTTATGCTGATATGATGATTTTGAAGAAAGTGGCTGCAAATGTATGATGACGGCTGTGGGAGGTCGTAATAATCTAGGAGAGGCGCAATAGTAGATGTTGATGAGGGAAGAATATGAACGAACGTGAAGAATGTAATGTGAAGGTAGTAGTACCGCAATTTTATGTAAGGTAAAGTTATATAATGTTTTGATCTGGTATATATTGTAGAAAATTTAAAATTTAAAATTCTGCATGGCGTCTGGTTCTGCCTGTTTGTACTACTGGAACAGACGGAAAAAAGTTTAAAACTTTTCTCCACATGGAGGCCGAAAATTTGCAGAAAAATAAATAATTGATTTTTTACAACAAAAAAACAATTATTGAATTTGTCGTGATTTGGAATAAGAAGATGGTGTTCATTGATACGATTGTCAAGCGATGAAGGTTATCACAGCTCAACACGCTAACAGAGATGGTAATGAGGAGAAAGATAGCGGGAGGTCTGTTAAGTTCTCAGACTTTTGTGTTAACAGTTATCTGACTATCGAATTATGGCTTCGAGTAAGTCAAGTCATAAACTTCAAGAACCCTTTCAGCGATTTCAGCACCGAGCATCGTGATCAATTTTTTAAATCCTTTGAACAAGAGCGATATCAAGTTTGTTTCGGAATGATCTCTGTGACATTCGAATTTGAAGATGTAGACAGGAAAAATATTGGTATGTCGCAATTTTGCAACCAAGAAAGAGATAAAATTGTACTGATGCCTTACAAGGCATTATTAGTTACTGCGGACTGGAATCGTCGCCTGTCCGCATCCAAACTCTTGGTGGAATTATCACTTCCGAAAAAAATTGAGCAAGAGATCTTATTCGTATTTCTCTTCTCCTTCGTAAAGACAAGGCTACCATGACACCGTGGAAAGTTATAAATCTCAGCAGGACTTGAAATATGTCATCATGGAAGACAAAAAAGGACGTTTCGTTTATTGACCTCGTGAGCAGTGTTATATGATATGCTGAGACCTTTACCGAACTATATGAGATACTGTTTGAAGAAGCGAGGACAGAGGATATTCTGAGGGACATGGAAAAGACAAATTTTCTTAATACGGAAAGTACCTCAACCTACGAACTGTACGCTCTTGTGGGAAAGAATCTTGTCAGATTTGAATCTGTCATCGCAAGGATCAAGACCATACGGCAGTTTGGAACTGGGAAAGATTCTGGTAAAATAGGGGTGACGTACTTGGACAGTGTAATTCTCATCAACGGTACGGAGGAGACTATAATGTAGTTATTGGATGCATCTGAAGCGTATTTTGGAAGCCCAACAAAGGAAACATATGATGTAACTGTTCTCCATCTGCTTTGTAATAAGTTGTTTACGTCTATGCAGACATTGTTGCAAGAAATTGCGGACATTGAGTGTGATTTACCAGAAGAATAAGTTTCGAAAACAATGCAGGAACTAATGGACGTTGTCATCCCAGAGAAATGAACAAGGAAGCAAACTATTCATGCGACATTTTGCAATCAAAAGCGACTTTTCGAGTATGGTGTTGGAAATAGGTCTGAAAAATTGGTCGCCCGTGCAAGTGCTCGCCATGACAGACTTGTCAAGAAAATAAGGCAGTATTTTTCTGAAGAAAGTGATGACAGTGGGAATATAGGAAATCAAACAAGATGAATGGGTGCCCATGGAATTATTCCAGTACATACTATAATCAAGTAAAAGCATCAATATGAAATTATTGACGTACAAAGCGGTGCTGAGGACGAACATCGACTGAAAACACAGAAGTAAAAGGCAAATAATCCCATATTGTCTTACATGGAAGAAGACACGCCAGAGATTGAGGAATCGGCAATTGGTCGAAGGTAAACATCAAAGGAACGAAACGTTTTACCTACTAAGTCAACATTAACAAAAAATTAAATATAATGGCGAGGTCCTTGCCAAGGTCTAACGTGGCAAATTACATTGGCCCCTATGATAACAAACCACCTCGAAATGTTATGCTGCCTGGATGTAGTGCTATGTGGAATATAATAAACAAGATGTGTAGAGATGTAGTGACCATTGAAGCAATGCTACAACACCGAAGATACAATGTAACAGAAGATACTGTCAATGGAGTTACGAGGGAGCGTATATGTCAAGTCCATTTTAGTCAATACTAAATGGGAAGAATTGCAAGTTCTTTTGGAAATGCATGAAATTAAAATCCTCGCAGTCTATTTTCATTGGTGATGGTTACGTTCAGCATGCAGGGGCTGGATGAAATGGAACAGGATCACTGAGGTATCATATGTATATTATCCCGGACAGTATCAATTCGAAAGATGCAATTTCATACGCATATGGACGCAGTTTTTGCAGGAAAGGTCAACGGCTATCTGTTTACACATCGCAAAGTTCAAGCAGTCCTTCCATTTGTGGTCATAGCGACGGAGAACCCGATGAAATTGATAATGTCGGCGAAGATGAACTACAAAATATGGATGATTGGGAGATGGAAGATGTTGAAGAGCCGCCGTTTGGTTGATAATTGCTCCTTGATTGAATTTATCTTTGTTTACCTTGCATGCCTAAGATTATTTCTACATATATGCTAAAGTAAATTATAAGTTTGTTCCCAGAAACACTTCTAGTTACATGTGTATTTGTTCCAGCCATTTTTTGCAATGTGATGTATTTAATTAATAAAGGCTGTCATCTTACTTACACATTGCGGATAAAAATAAAATTTAAAACTTTTCCTCCATATAGAGTCTGAAAATTTTAACATATTTTAAATTGGAACATGATTATATTTCTTTTGACTACTTACAGTTGACAGAATCTTCTACTGGTACTGACAGTAAAAAGTAAGAAATATCCGTGAATACGTTGGTCCCTATTAACAAATTATTCTACCAATATTCTAATTAATCAAAGAATGTGACATCGACCGCTATTGCTCTGGATCCGACATTCCACAATAATGGTAACGAAATATTCATCTGTCATACAACGTATTGCGCATACCCGACAGACGTTTGGGATGATTACAAACGACATGCCACGTCATGCAAATACAATAAGAAGAAGAGATTTCACGCTATGCGACATGCAACAAATGGAAACGGTTATCAGCACAAAACAGACAGATCCGATGCCCCTTACCAAAGACCTGACGTGGAAAGATTGTACAGAGATGAGCCCGACTGTGCGCTTCCTGATGATCAACGTCCCTTCGAACCTTCGAAACAGGTCACTGCTGTAAAAGCTACAGCGAATCATTTGGTAACCTTATCAGAGGAAATTGGAATTGACGCTGTACGTAAGGTAATCGGGATGATTCTGTCAGATACTTTCAGTTCAGATGTTTTTCGTAACCACATAACTGATTGGAATAAATGCATCTCAATTGTGGACAGAACAGTGGATCGTAGTTTAATAGATGACGGATTTCAAAAAATAGATATATCATACCACACTGCGTCAGACGACAATAGAAAAAATTTCCTATACAAAAAAGACGTCATTGATGTGTTACGTACACAAATGAATATAGCTAGAGGCACAGATGTGAAATTTAGACCATTTTTCAATGGGTTTAACCGTGATTATATCTCACATCCTCTGCAATCCGAATTCTTTGCACAGTTGAACATGTCCATATGAAACCATGTAATGACAAATGAAAAGTCTTTAATTGAGTGGAATAAAAGTATAGACACGTCGCCGAAATCCTTCGTTGGAATGTTAAAGATTGTACAGATAAAACAGCAACAACTTTGAAGTCGCAATATTTAGTTGGTTATCCCATACATGTCACATTTTTGAATATGTCCGTACAATTCAGATGTTTTCTGGTAGACCATCGATATTCATTGGTTGGCTTTCTTCCTCTGGTTTTACAAGGATCACAGACAAAGAAAGTCATAGAGGACTACTTTGGAAATAGTGACACAGACAGTGATGACATTATTGTGATTGACGATCACGTCCCACTGACCTCGTCAGTCCGGAGTCGAAATAATAAAATGGCTTCGTTGCATGACGAAATGACAACGTTTCTTGCGCCGTTAATTGAAAATTCCATGGATAGTCGTACAGTATGTATAAACAACAAGATGAAATGGAATTGCTTCCCTGTCATAGTGTCATACTGCTGTGACATACCAGAAAGCAA
>JAULBU010055881.1:0-12193 GCA_032358235.1 Odonthalia washingtoniensis | reverse complement strand
ATCAGGTATCATCTCAACACCGTTAGAAATTAGTGGTATTTTTACAACCTCATAACCTCTAATTGATTTCCCTTGAACCTTAGATATTTTTGCTTCTCCGAATGTTTTTATAAGATGCTGCGAAAACTTTTTAGAGTTATTAATTTTTATTGTAGAGTGATTTTCTATGTAACATTTAATATCTGTAGCCGACATTATACACGGCATAATATCAAGTTCTTTAGTAGTCCTAAAAAATTTATCAATGGCTCCCTGCTCGACTGTTTCACTTTGATGATTTTCTGACAAAGTGTTAAGCATATCCATCTCCTCTCTTGTAAGTTCGTAATTTTCGCCACTTTCATAAAGCTTAATTATTTCGATAAACAATTCATCCTTATCAATAGCATTATATTTGGAGTGATTAAGTGTAATTACATCTATCGGAAAGATACGTGTATTCCCAGTAGGGTCATTTAAAATATCTTTAGGATTAGATGTTCCACACATCACGGCCAACCGCTTAAAATCCTCGTTAGCACGTGCGTAAGGTGCACGCAAAGAAAACACTTGTTTAGATGTCAATTCCTTAAAACGTTTTTCGTCCTGTTTACTTTTCCCACTCATTTCGTCATCCATCACGATTAACTTTTGACACATCAAAAGATCATCATCTTTCCCCGCGTCCATCTTTGATTCTGCATAGTATTTAAGTAATTGTTTTGGAAGTATTCGCCTGAACCATTCCGTTTTCCCTGTATTTTGACCACCAACTAAAGCCAACACAGACCTCACTGGCTTGCCATCAATTGCAGCTGCAATACAAAGCAACCATTTACGAATAAAAAGCCTGTAGTTCGGCGTATCTGTAATTATACTATCACATAGAGCATCTATATTCCCACTTGTATTACGATAATAGTTATTTTCTATGTATTCTTTGATAGGGTTATAAGACGGTGTTAATGTTGACCGCATGATAGTACTAGTTAAATCCCACGTTACCGAGTTACTACCAAATGCCATTCTGCATTTTAAGAATATAGTATTAAATTCTTCTTCATTTATTTCAATACCATTATTTTCATACTTTTTAGTAATTGCATTTCGTTTAATATTCCAATTAGTTTGCATGAAGTAAGTAAGTGATTCAACTAACTTTTCAGGATCTTTTGACATTGTATTTAAATCAATATCATTTCTTGAATATACCTCTTCTACAACTCTTTCAGCGTTTACTTGACTATATCCATTTATTGATACCAATTGAGTTATTACAGCGTCTTTTGTGCGATTATTCTTCTTTGCCACCATCGCCACATTCTGCGCGGTAGTATCAGTTTGTTTTGGTAACTGAACGCCATTTGTTTTTAGCATCCAATAAAATGTTCCTATTCCAATCTTCCCCCCTTTTAACGAACGGTCAAACTGTTTATCACATTGAACTGAATTATATTTTCCATCAACCTGGCAAAGGGAATGGAACCATGTACGCCCACTCTCACCAAATCCTGCTGCAAGTGCAAATCCTAAATCTCTATAATTTTGATAATCAGGTGCTAGATTTATGCCCTGCTCGATTGTAGATCTAACCAGTTTGGCCACTTCGCTATCACCATAAATGACTGGCAAAGTATTAGATGCTTTCCGCTTTGGTTCTTTGTATGTGCCTGAAACCTTGCTCTTATCAGCAATATAAATATCTGGATCATAACTTACAAATCGCAAAGAAGCTACATTTCGTGGTGCTGGATCAATAGCACATCCATAGTTTGAAAAGTAATGCCTTTGTAAAAAATCAAAACTTTCTTTGTGTTTCTCTTTGTTACACTTAACAATGACCGCAACCCCTAACCCACTAACAGATTTAAAACAAGCGTATGTGTAAGGATCTTTTTTTATTTTGTCGTATTTTTCAAAATCAAAAGCATCAAAATCGGCACAAATAAAACCTGAATGATCAATCAATGATTTTTCATTCCTTTGTAAAAAAGTACCTGAAACAGTAACTGCCGAAGCTGTGTCACGTTTCATTTGTTTTCTCAGCTCTACAGTTTCACATTGTTGGATACGCTCAGTTTCGGCTCTCCACCTCCCAATTTTGATACCTGAAATAAAATCGTCAATAGTCAAAACACTTTTAGCGTTTATATCCCTAGTCCCTAGGAAATAAGATATATTCATATTTTTAAAAAGTTAAACGCCCACAAAATTGTAGCGGGGACGTGCTACGCATCTGTGAGCGTTCTTTTAACAAGTTGTATCGGCGTCCCCTCCGAATTAAATACACCACAAAGATAAGATTATTTTTTTATTCTAACAACAAAATCAGAAAATTTATTGTCGTTTTCTTTTTCTTGGTGCCAAATCCATCCTTTTGTATAATTCATTTTGGTTGCATATTCTTTTAACCAACCATTGGCACGTACTATTCTCCAAATAAAAGACGGTTTATAAATTTTATTAACTTGTAAATCAATTAATTCTGCTAATGTAAGCTGTGAAATTCTTTTGCCATCTGCAGACGACTTTTGCACCTGTACCAAAATACCATCTTTGGATTCTTTCCCTTCGCTCTTAAATTCATGTCCACATTGTTTGCAAACTCTTAATGAAACAGCACACATAGCCCCACACTTAGGACACTCCTTTATTGGTGGTGCACCTTCTTTTTTCTTTTTCGGTTCCTCTAATTTCCAAATACGATCCTCTGACCACATACCATGTCTGTCATGATTTTTACCAAAATCTAAAACCATAAAGTTTTTTTTGTTTGGAAAAATACGGCTCCCACGCCCGCACATTTGAAGCCATAAAGGTAATGACATAGTAGCTCGGTTGACTATTATTACTTCAATTGTCGGCTCGTCATATCCTGTAGTTAGGATTCCGCAATTATTAAGTACTAAAAATTCACCATTTTTGAAACGTGATAATATTTTTTTCCTATCCTCACTTGAAGTGTGCGAAGTTATAGAATGGCTTTCTATTCCTGCATTAACAAACGCATGGGCAGTTTTATTTGAGTGCTCTATATTACAGTTAAAAATAATTGTCTTTTTATTTTCTGCTTTCTCAATCCATTTACCAACAACCCCCAAATATAATTCTGGCTTATCAAAGTGGTTAAATAAATCTCTTTCGTCAAATTCTCCTTTTGATTTTTTCACGTTTGAAAAATCATCCTGCATCTGGTACCCAATATAATCACAAAGATAATTTTGTTCAATCAATTGTGAAAGTGTAATAGGTTCAACTATTTTAGTGTAATACTTAAAAAAATGTTTGCCAACTGGCGTTGCCGTAACACCAATTATAAACGAGTTTTCAAAGTGCGCAATTAATTTAGTAAAGTTACCAAAGTGCGCTTCGTCAATAATTACTAATTTCGGCTCAATTGCGAAGCCCTTTTTTATTCTGCGATCAATAGTTTCAACCAGGGCTACTGTGACTAATGCCGTGCTATCTATTTTTTTTGTAGCTGCTTCAATTCTTTGCACATTTACTCCTAATCGGTCAATGGCCTTAAATGTTTGCTCAAACAATTCTGTACGGTGTGTTAACACTAATGTTTGACTTCCTGCCTTTGCTGCAAGTTCGACCATATTACTAAAAATAACGGTTTTGCCACTACCAGTAGGTAATGTCAAAACTGTTCTTTTATTTTTCTTGAACGATTCTTGTATTTCTTGAACCGCTATTTTTTGATAATCTCTTAGTTCCATAGTTTTCAAGCCTTAATATAAAATACTCCATCTCTTTCAATCACATTAACACCTGCTTTTCGTGCTATTTTCTTCCACTTTTGCGGGTTAAAATCATACCGACCTTTCAGATAATCTAAAATATTAAGATATCCTCTATTATTGAATAAATATTCTTTATAGATAATATTAAATACTTTCAGTAATTCCCCGTCGTAATCTTTTCTATAGTTTGCCATGTTGTTATATTTTAATAATCAATAATGTTTTATTCGTTTCTTTTTCGTAGATATCCACTTCCACCAATTTTTTAGGAAAGTCCGCCCAATTTTTATCTTTAACATATCTTTGAACGGCTGCCCGGGCGCTTGCTTTCAAGTCCTGGTCTTTGGGAATTTTGAAGTACCCCAAGAAAAAAGGTACTCCAAAATCTTTAATTTTTGCGGTGATTCCGATATGAATCATTACTAAAAAGGCAAATCTGAACCTGTAATAACTTGTGCACTTTGCTGTTGGACTGGTGCACTTTCTTTTTTAGTTGCAATACTAATTTTACCGTCAGTCCAAAAACATTTACCATTTACAACATAGAATTGTTTAACTTTTTGTTGCCTTTGCTCATTTGATTGGCTAATTGTTGCCGTAACATTTTGACCGTAATCATTCGATGTGTCAGATATTGAAATCTGAATTTTTACACCTTTTGCATCTTCACCTGTTTTTTTGTTTAGTGTTGCCACCAAAAATTCAAGTGTTTCTTTTTTGATAAATAACTCACTAAGACTTGACATACTTTTTATTTATTAATTGTTACTACTATTGATGTTGTACTTGTTTTAACTGCTTTAGGCGTTGTGATTTCGCCTGTAATATTATTTACTCTACCGACTTTCATATCGTTTTCAAGTTGCTTTATACGCTCATCTAATTCATTTTTTTGAACTATTAAAATGTTGTACTCTTCGCATCCTGCACTTAAGTAATCATATTTTGTTCCAGTTTCTTTAATATCTATTTTTGCATTGTAAAGATTAGATAACTCTTCTTTATGATACTTTGAAGCTTCGTTAATTGTAGCTTCTTTAAATTCATCACTACTTTCTATCGCTTCAATTGTCTTTTTCATTGCAGCCAATTGAACCTTAACTTTTAACGGGTTGGTATAACCATCTAAAACACTTGCGATCATTTTCTCTGCAAAAGTCTTTATTTCTCCCTTTGTTTCAGGGAATAGTGCCTTAACACTATTTACTGTCATTTGTTCCATTTTATTCTGTTTTTTTATGTTTAAGTCCTAACTCTTTTGTAACCTTAATAAATTCTGTTTCTGATTGGAACCTTATATGCTTTTTCCAAATTTCTGTCACTTCATCAAGTGTTTTGACTGCTTGCATTTCGGTTATTGCTTCCTTTAATTCATCTATCCCATTTTCGCACCAGTCAAGTATTTTCTTACCCGTTTCAGATGTAATTATAAATTCGGGCTGGTTTGCGAACATTGAAGTTCTATCTTTAGATGCTTTAACCAAATGTTTATCATTCACAAATTCAAAGTTTATTGTAAGTTCATACTCAAAACCCTCCTTTGTAACCTCCTTTGTGCCAATTTTTACAGGCTCAATTTTTCCTCGTTCATTTTTAACCATGTCATACTCTTGTTTTCTTCTAACAGTTGTAATTATATGACATTTACTCTGTAATAAAGCTTGAACAAACGCATTATGGCGTGGTGTAACTTTAGCCCAATCGGTAAACCTACCACCTAACTCATTATTTATATCTAAACAACCGCCTTTACCGTCCCATTCGTGAGTAATTGAATCAATGATTATAACTTCTACATTTGCGTTCTCACACGTCTTAATAGCTTCAATATAGCGTTCAGGACTAAATGGTGATTGTAATGTTAATACGTTGTATTCTCCTAAATTAGAATATAATTCAGCACTTCCATTTTCGGTATCAATTACAGCTATCTTTGACCAGTCATTTGTCATGCCATAAGCCAATAATAATGCTGAATAAGTTTTACCAAATCCACTTGCACCAGACATCCCTAGTCTTAGCTTTACTTTTTTTCTACTTGCTTTTTTAAGTTCCATAATCTCTATAATTTATTAAGTGAATCTTCTGTATCTAATATACTTTGTTTTTCCTTTTGCAACTCCTCTTCACATCCCGTGCAAAGTGAGTAGTTATTTAAGTGTGTGAACCATTCGCCACACTGTAGGCATTGATGTTCGTCTACTTTTTCCATAATTTTACCTTTTAACATAGTAAATACTTAATCTATCCGCTCGATTATGAGCCATACACGGGAGGTTATAATTTCGGTTGCATTCTTTTTCAACCACGCACATTTCATATTTGAAAGTTGACCCTGTACGTTTTGTCTGCAATGTGTAATTTCTAAGTCCTTCATTGATTTGTCGAGTTATAAAGTCAACTTTTGCATTTCTTGCTTCGGGTGTTGTCATATTTTTTTTTGGTTTTAAATTGTTTATTTCTTTGCCCGTAACCTCGTTGGATCATGGGTTAGTGGGTTAGTTAATAAATGAAATCTTGCGAAGTAAAAAATCCTTCATTAGTTATATACTCCCATTGTTGGTGATAAACATTTTCAATAAATTCAGAATCTGACATAAAATCTACTGTAAAACCATAATTACGAAAATTTTTAATCGCTAACGAAATTGATACTTTGCGTCTCATATTATTAATTTTTTAACCGAAACATCTTCGTTGTTGTTTCATGATGTAAAAGTACAAAATTTATTTGAATAAATACTCTTTTTTTCAAAATATAGTGCTTTTATAACACTTATTTTAGTATCGCTTTGATTTGCTCAATTTTTGCAAGGCATTCGGATTCGGTTTTGAAACAATTACCTACATTAAATCTATCACTATCAACGCTATCGTTAATACAATTGCAACTAGAAACTTTAACCCAACTACTAAAATAATAATATTTTTCACCAAGTTTTGGCTTCCATCTTAACTCTTCAATTTCAATTGTATCAGGATTCCAAAATTTGCCATCTTTTGCAAGTGCATCGAAAAGTTGCTGTTTTTCGTCTTCGGTGGCTAGGCGTTTATTTGAAATCCCATTATTTTCTGAATCAATCCACTTATTATAGTGTACAGCACTTGAATCATCAACTAACATTGCAAAGTATCCAATCCTAAAATATGAATGATTCTCTTTATATATGTAAATCATACTACAAGCAATATTATCTGTTAATAATATATCCCCAAGTTTCGGTAGATATTTTTCACCCTCAACAAAAATAACATTTCCGTCAATTGTTATAATATCACTATCATTGCAATTGATTGAATGCTCAAATCCATTTTCTGTTTTAATTTTTAATGTTTTCATATTTGTTTTTTTTTATTTTAACCACCACCGTACACCGTTAATTCTATACTGCTAGGTTAAATTTATCGGTGTGGTGGTGGTTGGTTAATTACTTTTTATCTAAATCGTGAGTTAAAATTACTAGTTCAATGTGCTGGTCGTAAAGTGCAATTAGTTTGTTCATTGCTTCCTTTTCCTCTGCTTCCGTTTCGGCTGTGTAAAGTTCAGAGTACTTTTTTGACATTAATAATAAAAATCCTTGTTTTGTTGTTTGACTTGTCATAATGTTATTTATTTAAATTGTTATTTACCCATTCGTCAAAACTAATACTTGATTGTGATACTGGTCTTTCGTTGTACATAATGTACTCAAAAATTAACATACCTATTACTGCAAGAAATGCAATAACTAAAATAAAAACAAATGCTAAAATAAAATAAAGTGCTATTTCCATGATTATTCTAAATTTTTAATTGTTTGTTTGATTCCTATTAACATTTTGTCCCATCCCGGTCTAACATCCTTTTTTGTCCTTCCAAACACATCCTCTGAATCTAGTTTTATTCTAACATTATTAACACGTTTTGCAGCATCGTAGATTTCAGATTTTGCATTCTTATTCCTAATTCTTTGGTCATTGCTTTTTGCATCCATTTTAGTAACTTTACGACCACTTTTTTTAATAACCATTGGTTGCATTCCAGTAAATGTTTTGTGCATCTCAATTTTGCAAGTGTTGCAAATTCTGTTAAGTCTAAAAAATTCTGTCACTTCCTTTTCTTCATGACATTTATAACATTTTCTTTTCATAAGATATTTTGCCCGTTAAGTCGGTAGCGCATCTGTTGGGGTTAATTTACTTCAAATAATAATGTACATGGGTAAGTGATTCCAAATGGGGCTGTAACATGCTTTCTTGATACTTCTATGTAATGACCATTATTTAATGGATAAGCTGATTCAATGATTTTAGCGAAGAGACTTGACCAGTTGTCATTTTTTCTACTTGCGATTACTTCTTGAGCGTTATTGAATGTTTTAATTACTTTCATAATGTTATTTTTTTTTATTTTAAAAGTCTTTTTTGATTTTCTAATTGTTGGTCAAAGTGATTTTGACATTTAACTAATTCTGAGTAATCAGATACTTCGATTTCTTTTTCACCTTCAAAAGTCATTGATGCTCTTTGTTCTGCTGTTGTGCTTATTCCTGAAAAAGCTGCTGCGCTTGCTTTTGCTTTTGCTGCTTTTGCTGCTTTTCTTTCTGCGTTAGTTGGGTAAGTTTTCATAATGTTATTTTTTAGTGGTTTGTTGTTTGTTTTTTATTACCCTACAAAGATAGATATTTAGTTGTTAATACGAAAATAAAAAAGCATCTTTTTTTCAAAAACAGTGTTTTTATAACATTTGAAGGCCGAAATTAAAAATAAGTGTTATAAGATTGAATAGTATGATTGATATTAAAAATATTGTTCCTATCTTTGTGGAACAAAAACAAAAACAACATGAAAACTCTACAAGATAAACTTAAGCAAGCAATAAAACTAACTGAAAAACTAGTTAACACTAATGATATATGTAAGCAATCAGATAGATATTATTTTGTACTTAGAATATTTCAAAACTTAAGACTGCAAATAAATAAAGAACTAAACAAAAATATTCGTAAAGGCGAAACCGCAAGTGATAAATGTTACTTCGACAAACCAGAATTAAAAATAACATCTACAACTTATATACGCTCGCAAAAACGTTTAGATAACCAAATTAATAATAGATTTACTAACAGATAAAACAACATGAAAAAACCAACAACACAAAAACTATTGTACATTCCGACAGAAATGTACGACCCGCTGCTAATACTCGCTGCTAAGACATCTAAAGGCAATTTAAACGCTTGTATTATCGACTGTATAAAAAAGGCTGTCGAAGTAGATAACGCTCGTCCTTTTCCAAAATAGCAGCTAACAATGGGACCTAACGGATGACAATAACCGTCAGGTGGGGGATTAAATGCACCGAACCTTCATATTGACATTAAACTAAATTAGGAGCAGATAACTTCAAGCTGGCAACCAGCCCACACTTGCGGTTATTGTATGTTATGGGCAGGCGTTTAATACTTTATAAAAATGGAAACAATAGTAAAAATCACTTGGGATAAACCCGCAGAACAACAATGGTTGTGTGCTGATAATATTAAAATCGCACTTTCACAACATTGTAAAAACACAAAATTTGAAGTGGTTGAAATTTCAAGCCCCAAAGATTTTAAAGAACGACTTAATGAAGAACTTATTCAACTGCAAGATAAAGTTGAAAAATTAGAATCGTTTTTGAAAACTGAAAGAGCGAAGGAAGTTGGTGAATTTCAATTAACAATGTTGAATATACAACTATCATCAATGTTCTGTTATTTGCAATGTTTAACCGCAAGAATTGAGCAATTGTAAGGTTGTCGGGTGAGCGTGAGACTGTCTTACGCTCACCCATAACGGTAGCTACTATCCTGATTTAGGGGCATTCCACAAATGATGGATAGCGAACAAAACTTATTAATTGAACTTCGGGAGCATAACCCAAAGCCCCTAAATAGGGATAGTTAGATGTTATCATTTCGTTTTATCTTTATTATTCACTTATAAATCAAATAATTATGTATGTAGTCGAATTACAAGAAAATTGCTGGTTAGCAGACGTAATAGGCGACCCAGGCAGAACTGTTTTAATTGAAAACGCTCAAAGATTTAAACATAAATTAAAGGCAGAAAAAGCATTACAGAAGGCAAAGGTTGATAATCCTTTCAGAAAATTCACAACCGCAGAAGTTGTTTTTTTAAAATGAATGATAACGATTAGGCTATGGTGGCACGAAACGCACAAATTTTTAAACCGCTAAAACCTGTCGGAGTGCCGACCATAGGCGTTTGTTAGTGGCTGGCGATTCTTTCTTAAATTTCTTTTAAACAATAATACAAACATTAAAAAATTATCAAAATGAAAAAAGTTATTTTATTAGCAATCATTGCAATTTCTCTTACTTCTTGTTTAACTGACGTTGAAGGTTCAAAAAAAGCACTCATTGAATCGGGTTATCATCCGATAAATGTTGGCGGATATGGCTGGTTTTCGGGTGGCAAAGAAGATTTTTATGTTACAAAATTTAAAGCATATTCTCCCGATTCAACACACATTGTTACAGGGGTAGTTTGCAAAGGACTTCTAAAAGGGAAAACAGTCCGTTTAGATTAAACTTCATAGGCGAGCGAAAGGTCGTTTTTTCTTTCGCTTGCCTATAACGATTAGGCTGTATTGGCTTAGGCGATTAGCGATAGATAATCTTTCGGAAAGCAAATAGGCTGATACGGTGTACAAAACTTCCTAAACGCTGAAATACAGCCTAATGACTAGACAGTAGTGTTAGGCGTAGTTATATCTTTCTTAATTTTCTTAATCATAAAATATAAAATAAAATGTCAGAAAAAAAACACATCTACTTCAAAGAGGAAGTAAACGAACTTCGACTTATGCCAATTGAAGAAATTAATTGCTACTATTTAGGTTGTTTTACGCAACGTCAAATCGGAAAAATAAACAAATACTTGTCAGATAATGGAGTTTCGTTTCTTTATTTGTCAGAATTGGTTTACGCACAAAGGCGTTTTTTATAATTACGCCTAACGCCCAAGGCTATTTTTCAGGCGGGTCTTTAGCCACTTGACATTAGGCCTGTATTATGTTTTAGTGCTTTCTTTCTTAAATTATTAATTATCAAATATATACAACAAAATGAGAAAAATTTTATTTAGAGCGAAACATTTTTGCACAAAAAAGTGGGTTTATGGAAGCTTAGTTTTTTATAAAGAAGATAGTTCAAATATTTTATCATACGAAAAGGAAACGAATATGGTATCGCATAACATTGTGATAACTAAAACTGTTGGACAATTTACAGGGCTAAAAGATATTAACGGAAAATCTATTTTTGAAGGAGATGTCGTTAGATGGACTAGTTCAGATTTTTATTGGGAGGCTGTAATAATGACCATAAAAAATAATAAATCAAATACACTTTATGCAGTCGAAACTTTTCACAACTGGACGTCAGACGAAGAGAAAGAAATATATACTTATCAAAGAAGCAATAGTAGAGCTGGAATAAGAAACGAACTTGAATTTTTAAGTAGAACTACTATTGTAATCGGAAATATCTATGATAACCCAGAGCTTTTGCAGTAATCTCGTTTTTTAGCATTAAACATAACGACCACAGCCATGAGCATGTGGCGAAATTGCGGGAGCTGACTTGTCAGCGAAGCAATGAAGCAAATGCGGGTAGTAAACCTCCGAAATGCGATGAACTAGACACTGATTATGGGTGCGTGTTATGTGTACGGCGTTTCTTTCTTTTTGTTAGCGACATTAATGTCGGGAGCTAAATATAATAACGTGATAATCAAATAAATAATACAACTTAAAAAATGGAATCAATTAAAGAATTAATTTTAGAAGAAGCAAATAAAGGTTTCTTAGTTATTGCAGGATTTGAGGGTTTGCAAAAAGCTAAACTTTCAGAAATAGTAAAACAGCCAATAGAAGGATTGCTTTATGACTTAAATCGCGACCCTGCAACTATTCTAACTTTTATAAATGACCCTAAATGGGTAAATGATTATGCAAGCATGCAAGTAATTAGATTACTACATAACAAGGTCGAAGAAATGGAGCATGAGTTAGAATTTTTTAAAAGTCAAAATAGTGCAATGTCGGCAGATATTGACAAAATGCAGGACATGATACCGTAACGGTCTTTTTTTACGCTTACACATAACGTATCGCAGCTATGATTATAGGCTCATTTACGAGCGCAAAACTTTATTAATAACACAAATGTATGCACGAGCTTAAAACTTTCAAAACCGCACAATGCGAGCCTATTATCATAGGTGATGTTAGTGCCAGTCCTTTCTTTTCTTTTTTCAACGCTGACAATATGGAAATAATGAAACAATACACTGATAAGTATTTTGATTTGGCAATTGTTGACCCTCCGTATGGAATTGGAATAAGCGGACAAAAAGAAGTTCAAAAAGGAAAAAAATCAGATAGAAAACTGCATAAACAAAAAAACTGGGACAATGCA
>JAULBU010055859.1:0-12194 GCA_032358235.1 Odonthalia washingtoniensis | reverse complement strand
CAAATAATCTTTTCATTATTTCTTCACATCCCTCTATGTGGCTGTACACAACCCGATGATCCATCATTACTTCCACTTCCGTCACCTGCTTTCCCAATAACTGATGAGTGATTTGACGCATATTGGGATATGACCTTTTTTTGTGCCTTTGGTTCAAACAATTAAAAAAGCATCGAACAGGGATGTTACGAAATATATCCTTCTTCGTTCAATTTTACTTCAAGCAAACTGGTCGATATAATTTTTACCTTCATCCATTCAATTTTCATGTCCAACATACGATTGGCTCAATGCAAGCGTTTATATTGCCAAAATGTTTGAATGGTCCCCGTGTATATCCACTCTATTTCACCTCTTGCAAGTAGGCATTAATTCTCGGAAACACAGACGATGTGCTATTCGATAATTCAAATTTCTTACTTAGAATGTATAACGGCATTAACTGCCATCCATGCATGCGTTTTGTGTGCACGCAAGGTTAACGCAATTTTCATGACCTCCGAGAACAATAGCATGACAAATGAAGTGACTGAAATCACAGCAGTTTTATACCGTTACGGAATTGTGTCTAGGACAGATTTTGACTATGAAGGTCTCGGTGCTGACTAATTATTTTCGACAGGAGTTGCTTATCTACGTATGGGTGCGTTGAAAACATCATATATTTATCTTTCAGTAGTATTTTCATTGTTCTTAACTTAACTTGCATTAAAACATTTGATTTAACCTTGATGATTGCAAACAATGTTTTATACGTTATATATGACGAAATGCGAGTATATACATATAGTGGTGACACACAAAGAAAATGGTACTAGTGTATAATGTTACTGAAATATATTTTAATAACTAAATTTATGGTGAGAGGATACTGCACCACTAATTCATATAACTGTCATGTATGCTCCAGACTGAATGGTCTGCTGCATTTTTTGACGACTCAATGCGCCTACAGCGGGTACAGTTACTAAAACAGACATTTTGACATGCTGCTTCTGTAATGTATTCAAAACTGCGCGCAACAACGTTCTTTAAACTGAAATTTGGGGACGAAAACAAAGACAGTGTCAGGTCCCGTCATCACCGCATAATGGATCTCAGTACATACAAAAAACAAAACGGAAACAGAACAAAATAATGTCGAGTAAGAGCAAGCTGTTCTTCTTTCGAAGAAACAGCAGAAAACTTCTCCACTGTCTACTTTGTATTGTTTTCATCATTCACGAGGAATTAGGCCCGATGGCAACAGTCCATATGCAGTAAGTGCTGGTCGGGCTCGAACGTTCCGTTGTGGTACATCTTCATGGCTGAGTGACTATGTGGACCATCACCCAACGTTTCCGGCACACTTATTGTTGTTCCGGAAACGTTGTATGATGGCCCACTAGATAAAAAACTGACATTTTAATGTATTAAATTGTCAATTTTTGATCTGGTACATTTTTTACTTTCAACTTCCGGATGTCAAATCATTAGAGGATTCGATAATTAGGGTGAACGGTTCGTGTTATACGACCGTGAGGGATGTTCCGGGACGATAATCAAGGGGGCTAGTTGAGAAAGTAGATAATACGTTGTAGATTATGGCTAATAATGATAATACGATGATGTCTTGTAACAATGAAAGCGGATGGTAGTTGACAGATGATAATAATGATGAAGGATTATGATAGCCGAAGATGATAGTGATGAATGCTTATAATGATGCAGGATGATAATAGTTGAAAAACAATAACAATGATGAAAGACGATGATAAATCATTAGGTTAAATGAGACATGGATGCGTGTCGAAGGACTTTGGTATCTCCGAACGACTGTATTCAGGGCGATGACAATCAGCGCCAGATATTTGAATGCAGCCACGTGTCCCTGATTCCTTGTATGCGAAATCCAATCAGACTGTAAGTTGTAGTCCAGATGGTACGCGGAGACAGTAGACTGTATGTGCGAGTGAAAGGGGTACAGTAGATAGTAGGTACGCAAGTGTATGATGATAGTAGGAATTTCAGTGTAAGGAGGTAGTAGCAGCCCGTAGCCCGTAGGTAAGAAGACAGTATACAGTAGGTATACAGGTATGGTGTTTTGGACTGGGCGACCTGGTGAACGACTTGGGAGTGAGTAACGGGAAGAAGGAGAAGCAAAGGGAGGTACTCAAGGTAAGGACGATGGTCAGATCGGTAAGTATATTAATACGCACACGTCTCCGTATCAATAAGAAGTTCGAAGACCTTTTATAGGTGAAAGGATATCAACACCCTATCAGTAACAGCATTTAAACTAAGTTTAATGATGTAAGGTAGAAGTAAGGAGCAAAGAGGAGAGGGGGAGAGAATGGTGATGGTGACTTTCTTACAGTGGAGAAGAAAGCTAAAAGCGAATCCAATACACTGATTGTTAGTCAGCGGAAGCTTTAGATTACAAGCTTGGGAGACACACATGGTTACCATAGTTAGGTTTAGTACGGTTCTAATCTACATAGCTTTGTGGGTGACAGTGCATAGGAGGCACACGTGCGGATGTTTAGGCGTACCCTCTGCAACTAACTTGTATTATTGTGTATCTTTTTTATCTTGTAGGGGTGATCTAGTGTTTGGTTAATCAGTCCTCCCATTCGCTTGAACAGCATCATGAAGATGTAAAAACTTTTTTTCTTTTTGTTTTTTTGTTTTTTTTGTTTATTTTGTTACCGAGCTGCCGATTGTTGTTTTCAATGATAAGACGAATCTTACGGGTATAATATTAGTGTCTAGGGGTAGTTTTTCTCTTAGAATTGTATTGACGGTTTTTCTCTTGATCAGATTCTTTATTTCTTTTCAGTGAGCCTCCATAATTACAGGTGTATAGGCTCTTGGGACTTTTAGTTGAATGCTTTCAGTCATGAAGACATCTTCTTAAAAGAACGGTGATTGAAAAAACCCAGGGAGTCTTTGATCTGTCACATGAAGGCGTTTGAGAGTGAACTTGGAGAGACGTATGGCTTTATCTGCGTAATGGAGTGAGGGCATTCCTTCTTGACAACCTGATCATAAATTTGAACTAGCTTTGCTTGTCTGTCGGATGATGAAACCTTGTACGGGCCGAGCTATTCCCGGTTTTTATGGGAGTGGCATTTCTCCCTCCATACAAGGATATCGTCACCTCGTTAATATACAGCGTCAGCTGCCTTCGGTACGTTATGCCGTAGCGCTCGTTTTATCCTCATCTTATCCATAATTGCATTCATCTGAGTCAGGGCAATTGGAACAACTTCACTTCTTTCGTCCGTAGTTAGGCGACGATCTTATTCAACAGGCAAATTTATCCTCGAATATTCTCCAAAGAGGAAATGTGAAATGGAAAGACCAATTGGGACGGCTGTCTCATTCATAGATTTGATAGTGAGTGTCATAAACAGGTCAAAGTCACTCTTAGGATGATCCATGAACAACTCTCGGACTGTGGTGCGGATTGGTTCATGAAACGTTTCGAGAATACTTGGACCATTGTGAGCTTCGATGCCCGTTTGCTCTACTTTGATCCCATATAACGAGGCCATGCAGATGAAGGAGTAGCCATATTACTACCCTGTTCTACTATGATTTGGTTAGGTAGACCAGTGTAGATGGCAGTCCAGTTGCAAATGAGTGCATGCCAAACGGTGCGAATCTCCATATTTTTGAGTCAAGTCTCTGCAGTAAAATGCGTCCCTTCTTCAATTATATGGAGAATTCTGTGTTTGATTTCTTTCATATTTATGTACAATACATCCATGAATATACTTTCACTAAAATGAGGGCTCTTGAATCCAAATGAAACTCGGAAGCGAGGCGGTGGTGAACTAACGCGTTGACATGGATCACAAGATGCAGTTTTGTCTATTAAGATCTTCAGGGTGGAATGGTCGGCACCGGATGGGTTGGTGTGGCGCAGTAAGTTGAAGAGCTTCACCGGAGTAGGATGAAATAATGAACGATGCATTCTTTTGAGTTCTCCAGTTGTAATGTGTAACTTGAATGATTCCATACGGGGGATGAGGGTATGCAGGTGAGAATAAGGACTCCTGAAGATGGGCACAAACCATTCCTCTAGTAAATAAACACATTTTTTGTTGTCCATTAACTGTTTGCGTCGTGCGAGTTTGTTGTTAACGTTATCGATCATGAGGTCATGATCTTCTAGTATATTCAAACCTATAAGAGGTGAAACTTCAACGACAACAACGTCAATCTCGGCAAAAATTTTCCCAATAGAAGCCGGTTTAACTACAAGAACTCCGCCTTCCCTTTCGATTTGAGTACTTGATCCCCGAATCGAAAATTGAATCTCGAAGGGGAGAGAGTGTTCTTCGTTTCAAAACATTTGTCGATTATTTGTAACGATGAGGAGCCTGTTACGCTATTAGTTGCGCCGCTGTCGACGCAAAATGAAGGCGTAAAAACGTTATTTTTAGTTATCTTGTTGGTCGAAAGGTTCACGTTGTTGCAGTAGGTAACATCATTCGCGCTATGCGATGAAGACGTGGTTGAAGCTGGGCGGAAGTCGGATGAAGACTGCGAGATTTTGATGGGTTTGTATGATGCATAAAATGAGTAATTCATAGTAGCTGTGATGGTTTCTGCATCAAGTTCGTCATTTTCATCGTGAGTATTTGTAGAATAATCTGAATTATTCATATGCTGCACTTCTGACTTCAAATTCTCTTCTTCATCCTCATTTTCGTTATCATCCATCATCAGTTTTCCGTCTCCAGTGTTGCTATGGTCCAGGAAATCTAGCTCACATCTGTGTATCATGTCGGATGGTATGTACACCGATCTCTCTCCATTTCTAAAACTGTTTCAGATGTATCTCTATGTTGCACCAGGGCACAGCGATGAGATCGGGACCATGGGATTAAACCGCATTTATAGCAGGTTCGGCGATTGATTTGTTGATAGTTGAAATAATTGTTGTCAGAAGCAGATGGTGGTGAGGATGGACGTCGATGTAGGTTGTTGTTAGAAGTATTAAAGAATCGGTTAGAAGGTTTGTAGCTTGCTGCTCCAAAGTTTGATGATTTATAGTGAGGATATTGACTAAGAATAGTGCTCTTATTGCATTGGAAAGGTTGAGTTGTGACGCAAAGATGGTGTATTCCCGTATTGTGTTGGAAACGCTTTCATCAACGTCTCCAAAAACGTTTTGACTTTCAATTTTGACACTATGGATTGGGATATTTGGCCGTCGTTCATTTGTTGAAGGTTGTTGTTGTCTTCTTGGCGTTGTGAAGTTGATTCCGGTAGAGAGGGTCGATCTCCACGAAGTCCTCTTGCATTATGGGTATCTAGAGGTTGATGAGGCTGTTGATTACTTGGAGCATTCTGGATCGAATTATTTACTGGGTCTGGTGATGCTATTAATTGCGGTCGATTTGGAGTGTGTGGTGAAGATTGGTACAGTGGGGTCGTTTCTGGATTGGTAGATGGGGTAGCGGTACGGGAGAAGGGGTAACGTATGGTAGCAATGTGGGTCAAGTAGGGATGCGTCTATTTTTCGTAAATTACCGCACGATTTGATGGATATCTTCAGTTGTTTGTTTTGTCACACTTGCCAACCAGAGGTGAGTGATCAAAAAATATTTGCGGACTTTATCGTCGTTGAGTTCCAAAAGCGGTATCAATGTGAGTGATGGATCCAGTAGCTCATTAATCTCCGCTTTATCCTTTAGAAGGCCTCCGGGAGCAAGCTACATCAAGAAAAATATGCATCCGTGAGTAGATGTCAATCGGCCAGAAGTCATCCTTTGAATTTTCGCAGAAGTCCGACGGGGTACGCTGGTATCGATTCGGCGCTATCGTCTAATATTGGATAGGCACCTGGAGAGCGTTTGCCACATCGAGTAGATCTGTTGCGAAAGTTGATTCGGCGCGAATGCTTTCGGGGAGCCTAACGCATGGCTTTTATCGTGTTATTCACTCGGTTAGAAAAGGTTGAAAGCGGCCTGATATTGATATAGAGAGCAGGATTCTGGATGGGCCACCCTGTTGCGCTGGTAGAGATAATTCCAATTCAGCAGTAGTGGTGTGTTCAGGTGATGAAAACGACTCGTTAAACGTTGAGATGTTCAAAAAGGTCCGTTAAACTTTTTTTTGAGATGGGGAGGGATATCGTTGTTCGTGTACCAGGCCCGAATCGGGATTTTCTAATGACTCTGGTATCTTCGGACGACTTTATTCAGGGCGATGATAATTAGCGCCAGGTATATGAAAACATCCCGGTGTCACTAGTTCCATGCATGCGATATCCAATCAGACTGTAAGTCGTAGTCCGGAGGGTACGCGGAGACAGTGGACTGTATGTGCATGTTAAATGGGTACATTAGACAGTAGTTACGCGAATTTATGGCGAGAGTATGAATGCTGCTGTAGGGAGGTAGTGAAAGCCTGGAGGTGAGAAGACAGTATGCAGTAGGTACGCAGGTATGCAGGTTTTTGACTTAAGCGACCTGGTGGACGACTAGGGAGCGAATAAAGAGAAAAAGAGGATCAAAGGGAGGTACACGAGGTGAGGATGATGGTCAGATCGGTAACTGTAGTAATACGCACGCGTCTCCGTATCAATACGGTGGTTGGAGATGTTTAGAGGTGAAAGGATATCAATACCATATCGGCAACAGCATTTAAACTAAGTTTGATGATGTATCGTAGAAGTAAGGAGGAAAGAAGATAGAAGAAGAGAATGGTGATGGTTACGTTCTTATAGTGGAGGAGAACGCTAAAAGCTAATCCAAGACACTGATTGTTAGTCGGCAGGTGGCCTGGATTACAAGATCAGGAGACACACATGGTTACCATAGTTAGGTCTAGTACTTTTCTAACCTACAGTAGCTTTGTGGGTGGCAGTGCATAGTAGTCACACATGTGGATGGTTAGGCGTACTAGCTGGAACTAACTAGCATTACTGTGTGTCTTTCTTTTCTTGTAGGGGTGATCAAGTGTTGGGCTAATCAATGCGAGCATGAGATGATGTTACATCAAGGAAAATGACTGACTAAATAGGTACCGACGGGTATATATAGAGATAATGAGCGAAGCCGGCGGCGGAAACACCCGTTAGGGGGCGGTGATGAGTATAGTGAACACAATAGATGCTCCTACTCTCGAGTAAGCCATTGTATGCCAGGCGAAGGGAAGAAAGAAGTAAGAGACTAAAAGGATGGCGGATACGGTATAATAAAACACCGTAAAATAGTACAGTTTACAGCAGTCACTGTACCTAGCATGAGAGACAATTAAATGCGTAAGCTTAATATGATTATACGTTTAATTGTCTCTCATCCCAAGGGTATATTATACAGTCAAATTACTACAGTGTACAACAGTATATGTACCCGGTATGCAAGACAATTCAAGGTATAAGCATATACATTAAAATGACTGCAGTTTACAGCAGTAATTGTACTTGGGATGAAAGAAAATTTATCTTGCGAATGATAATGTTACATGTTACACGTGTTTAGCAAACTAATGGAATCTCCTTTAGTACCTCACATACTGCTAACAGCAGATTCCTATCAGACGTGTAACAATTAAAATTTCCTAGAAATCGATTCCTATTCTAGTGTACATACCCCGCCTTGACTTCGAGTAGAAGAATAATAAAGATGGTAGACATTAATTAACAAACGAAAACCATTCGAGTACAACAATTCACATAGCCAGTCAGTACGATGGGATAGGTGAAACCTAATCTACCACATGCATTAAGTAGTTCAATATCGACAGGAGGAGCGATTCGAGTCCCAAGCGGATCATGCGTGCGTTGAACGACCGGCTTCAAATGGAGCTGAGGAAAAATTATATCGTAAACTACGACCTGAAAATCCATAAAAGACACCTTGTTGACGACAAGACGGGACACGTTAGTGTTAAGTTCAAACCGCGCTTCTAGGAACTACTACTTCGATATTGTAATAAACTCACTGTCGAATCGTTCGACGATTCGAGAGGTAGGCGAGAGGTTTTTGTGACACGAGAAATGGCTGGCGGAAGAATTACGGAAGATGACAACGGATTCAGTAGAAAATAGGACGAAGATAATGCAAAGATAATGGTGATGATTGGGATATATAAAACGACCGATATTGACAGACGAGGATGAAAGATGATTAGGACGACGTTATTGTCGTAAGGATGCGGACTCTACGGATCAAGGAGGAGAGAATACGACTATCCTATAAAATAAATTGATACTATGATAAATATATTAAGCGGATGTGCAATGAAATTGGTAAATGATACCATGAGGATATGATTGGTTGAATGATACTATTCTGATATTCAAATGAAATAATACTATGAGAATGACATTAGAATGATATGCAATGATTAGGTACTATGATAAATGATACCATGAGTATATGAAATGGAAAATAATACTATGGTAATAGGCAATGAAAGAATGATATCATAATGACATCAGTATGATAAGCGATGATTATGTTAGTATGGTAAACAATACAATGAGGATATGGAATGGTAAATGATATTAGGATTACATTCAATGATGATGGAGGAGGATGAAAACCAAGCAAAAAGAACGGACGACAGCACACCAAACGGAGATAACGCAAGTGAAGAGTCGTCGTCAAGAAGACAACCTAATGGAGGAGTGGGTGACAATAAAGGCATATAACACGCAGTAAAACCAACTGAGATGAAGAGGAAGCAGGGGAAGGCCTTTACCCACACAACATACAGACAGGAAGCGTATAAGGGTCGCGGGGAAAATCCCACCATTATAGGCGGTGAAATCAATACTGTCAGGAACGTGTCACATTAATTGAAATTGTAGGCAACAAATTCATATAAGAGATTAGCGGACGGCACTGTATGAATCTACCCGCTATGGTATGCATTGTTATCACTCACTACATGATGATCATGCAGTAATAGGATACTGTGTTCCAGGTTTCCCTCCCTGTTGTACGATGACAGAAATACATCACAAATCTGACACGTGTATGATAACTGGCGTGTGCTTACATCCATATGTTAATTAGATTCATTGCCACTTTATGGGTTCATTATACACGTTTCAACAAATCATTTTACTTTCTAATCCAGATTAATATTTATATCGATCATCGATAACGATAGCTATTCTGCATAAAAAGGAAGACAAAATTAAACCACAAAGAACCAATTCGAAGAATTTGCGATCGCACCTAACCATTCAGTACAACTTGTAAAGAGGAAAGTCAATCCACAACTAGCACTTAGTTGATCAATTTCAACGGCAGAAGCAACTCGATCCCCACGCTTTACACGCGTGCATCGATCGACCGGTTGCGAAACGAGGACCGATGGAGTCTATTAGCGTATCCCTAGACCAGGACTTTTTCATCTATATCAAGCATATCAGTACCAAAGTCACCCCGCCCTCCCTGTGACTGCGGAAATAAAAGTAACACATTTATCTGACATTTAACAATAAGCTTTTCCGCTTCTGGCCTATATCAAATAAACCTAGTAGTATTCTTCTGGCTGAGGCCTCTTTTTAGACACTTATATTGTTACTTTATCGTTTCTTCTTTACTATAATTGCTCAGTATACGTCCATACCCCACTAACGATTTCGCTGACAGCCCAGTTTGACAAGGGATGATTTATTGTGTCTCCATGACAACTACGGGAATCATCCCGTAAACGGCTTTGTATATGATTATATAAAGACCGATAGAAAATTTTTATCTCCATTTCGTATACTGAGAATATTTACATCAAGAGACAGTTACGATGATGTCGTGTACATTTCGGAAGAGTCAGTATGGACCTTCTTTTCGAAATTTTAGATATATATCATTGAAATATAGGGAGCACGCTTCCTCTATTCTGGCAACTAAAACTGTTTGATCGTTCAATAAGGTTAATGAAGTAGTAGTCTAGAACCTACAGCCAGGGATATGTCTGGAGGAGGATCTAGACGAGAAGTACAATGTGTGGTGAACAGAATCGTTAATATCAAAGCAATCGGTTTCGATTGCTTCAACATGTTTTATTTGCTTTAATAATGTTTTTGAAGTTAAATGGACGTGCAACTTGTCAATTGTGGGCATTGTGCATTGTCCTGCCCCAGTACGATATGTAAAGTCTCACGAGAGTCTCTGAGAGAAAAAATAGGATAATGATAAAAAATAATAATATTATAACAGAGTTTGGTATAGGGGGTGTAGAAGTACATATCATTTTAGAAGCCTAAAAAGGTTGTTAAAAGTGAAAGAAACTTATTGATCTTGAAAAGTCTCACACTCTTTCTTGCTTTGATATATCATATTTTCTGTTTCAATCTGTTTTTTACTCTTTCTGCTTTTGATGCATGTTGACATGCTGAAAATGTATAATGACTGATTTCTTGCATAATGATGTCATGTCTGGTCGGTAATAATGATATTGTGACTAGGTCTGCGAAATTATTGGTTGTGGGTATGTGATGTATTAGGATGTTTTTGTTCGTAACATGATGGTGAACATGATGAATTCTTATGTCTATATGTTTGCGTTTTTTGTTTTCCCTGAATGTTTAGCTATTGCGATACCACTATTATTATCTATGTAAAATGGGGTTGGTTCGTGAATTCTGCTGTTGATTTTAGCAAATATTCTTTTGATCTATAGCGTGTCTTGAAATGCTTGAGATGCGGATATGTATTCCGCTTCGCAAGTACTGAATGCTATAGTTTGCTGCTTTTTTGATGTCCAGTGAATGGGTGCGCCGTGGGAAGTGTGAATAGCTGCTGATGTGGATCTGCGATCATTGGATTTGACAAAGCCGGAGTCAGCATATGATGATAGTGATTATGGGGATTCATTGTTGAAAAGAATACCATGGTTTTTACTGCCATTGAAATATATGGCTAGGTGCATTAGGAGGTTCAAATGTGTTATAGTGGATTTGTGTATATATCTTGCAAGGCTTCCAGTTTCGAATGCAATATCGTATCTGGTATCGTCTGCGAGATATCGGATGTCACCTGATGTCGACATGTATAGCGCTTCCTCCTTTTCGTCAAGTGGTATATCTTTTCTTTTATTATAAAATTGGATTTATGCGGAAGTGGCGTTTTTCTAGTATTGCTATTCTATAGTTTCAGATTGGTTAAATTTTGGAGATGAGGTTGGGTTGTGATAGTTTAATATATGTCCATTGGTATGGTAGAAAACTGACCATTCTTAGAAAGTTGTTGGTGTTCCTAAAATTTTTACGTTGTATTTGGAGCATAGATGGTTGTAGAAGTCTTCAATATCAGTTATGTGCGCTGCAGTTACTAAGAAATCATCTATTGTCATAGATATTAGTATACTTCCATGCGATGTTGTTTTGTGATATATACATGGATCTTGCTCTGATTGTATGTATTTATGTTTTGAGAGATGATGATGAAATCCTTATTAATGGATGTTTCATGCGGGTTTGGAGCCGTAAAGTTTCGTCTGTAATATTCCGAGTTCGCAGTTGGGAAAGGCATAGGAACCGTCAGAAAGTGGGAGTTGTTTCACATATACGATATGGTTAGTGTCGTATTTTTCATGACTGAATGATGAGGTAATGTCTAAATGTTTGATAGGGTTATTATGATAACGGGCATGTGCAAATATCATTCGTGATGATTTTTTATCATCTGCGTAGGCACTGATCGCATCAGGATTGTAGTGCAAAGATGAAGTCATGAGATCGCCTCTCACGGTACATCTTGCTTTTCTGCCTATTATTTGTCATTTTCATTGCGTTTGTATCTGTATGACATTTTTAAGGATATTGGTTTCATATTATTTTTTAGTGGCTGGTATGTGTTTGTACAGTATCCATTGTATTACATTATCATCGTTAAGTTTTCGTATTTCTTCCTTATGGGCTTTTTTTCATTGTATTGCGTCCGGGTATTGTTGATTTGAGTGGGATTCAATGGTGGTGGGATGTCGTTTCTACGATCGATGTTGCTTTGTGCACTTTGAATATACGAAATGCATGATGGTTTGTTTGTGCTGGATCCAATGCTGGATGATAGGGATGTAATTCGCATGCATGGAAGTTGGTTATTTGGGAAGTGTCAAGGATGATGACAGCTATTTGGTTGGAATTTATGTTGTGCAGGAATCTGGCTGGTCTGTCTTTTATGATCAGTTTCGATTTTGCTGCGCTGGGATTGACTACTGTGTCTATTGCTCCAAATGGT
>JAULBU010055848.1:0-12194 GCA_032358235.1 Odonthalia washingtoniensis | reverse complement strand
ATGTTTGCTTTTCAAGATCAAGCTTGACTGTTTCCATAACAATTGCCCTTCGTTCCCGTTCGAAAGAAGATTCATCATAGATTTAGGGCGTTGTAATGGATTCTGTAGGAGCTGTTTCTTCTACTGCTTTTGATGGGGATAGGACTGAGCGTGAAAATGTTGTTGGAGATGGCAGTTCGGGTCCTAACGGAATCGTTGGTCCGATTGGAGAAGGACTTACAGATCCTGTTGTCACAATGGATACAGGTGGGATACAGATTGTGTCACTGAAACCGATGAAAAAGGTGAAACATTTTGAGATCGTTGCTCTGGTTTTGGTGTAGAGGAATCCTTCTCCATCCCCGTCAATGCGGGTCTTCTCGAGGCATCGACCTAAATTGATTGGATTGAACTTGGTGTTTCTGAAAACAATAATGGTTATATGGTGCTATGAGTGAAGTGATAATCTGGTGAGCCTTCAATAGTCTTGATAACATCCGAGGAGCCAATTGAAGATTTGCTGAAAGATGGATATTCCATTTCGGACTAAAATGATGATTGAGGTGTTGTCAGTATCATGTTCTCGTCAATTTTGTGGATGTAATGATTGTATCATAGCTTGGAACAGTCATGAATTCAATGCTTTATGGACTCGAAATGCTTACATGAAGCTGTGTTTCCTGAACTCTTACCGGAATTCATGTCTACCTTGAGGGATCTCTTTCGTCAGAATGTTGAGGTGTTGCATCTTCAGCCGTGAGCGTTATATCAACCGAAACGATAGGATACGGCGGTGAAGAGATGTATTTCGAGAAATGTACATCTGGAGACTGAACAGGTAACAAAATCTTTCTTAGGCTTGGCACTATATCACCATCCAGATCCAACTCTGTAGAAGCTTCCACTGTAATATCAACAAATGATTCTACATCAGTGTACGAGGGCACAAGAAGTTTAGTCGAGAATGTTGTTGTAATCGGTTCTTCAGTTGCATATTGAACATCAGTCGAACTCTAAGCTGATTTTTGATCCTTTTCCAATGACAAACTTGGGTCCTCGAAAGTTTAAACAGAAGCCTAATCAATCTTTGCTACTTGAGAACCATCAACTCCTCTCAGAATTGGTGATGATTCAACTAAAAAGACTGTAGCTTGGGTCAAAAGAGTTGGTGAAGCCAAAAATCGCAAAATGAGAAAATATTCAGTTACCTCTGGCACTTCCGTTTGTTTGAAGGGATTAGATTCTGTCATCACAGCGATTTAAAAGCTTGAAGTAGAAGAACTTGATTCCAAAATTGTGTATTCATCTTCAATCGATTTTTGCATTGAAGAACTGGTGATAGTACCACATTATCTAATTCTGGGGATTGTGTCGAACTTTAAATTTCGGTATGAATCGGGTCTACTTAAAATGAATTATCTTCTATCTTCTCCAACGCTTCGTATTACACCAATTGTTCTACCGTCACATTAGGAAAGATAATTGCGCCGAACAAAGACTTTTGAGAATATTCTGGAAGTGGGCTTGGTATAATCGGCGGTGATACACAACCTACATTATCCAAACAAACAATAGGAAAAAACGTTGGATACTTGGAGCAAAGAGTGCCGGTATCTTCTGTTGCTACAGTAATTTTTTCGACTCATTGGTTTAGGTGGGCTCGCTTCATGAAGTAGTGATGCGATTGGCATTATTGTAGAAAACATTATTGGTTCCGACAGTTAAAATCGACTGACGAAATGGGTTCATAGCAATCAATTGTTGTAAATGCTGTTACTTCAGGTGCGATTAAAATCTGTTCGCGAAGAAAGACATATGAATGCCGAGGCGCATCTAGTAAACGAGAATGGTGTACCATTTAACCGAAAAAGGTTATTTTAGGAGAAGCAATCCCATCAAATTCTGATCTCGTTTCTAGAACCTCCGAAGGGAAATCAGAGGTTGAAGGAATATCGTATTCTTGATCATTGTAATGGACTGATATCAGGGGAGACGTTTCTTGTTGATTCGTTAGGAGTTCTTCAGCATAAGATTTTGTTCGCTATGCTTCGGTCCCATACGGTATCAGATAAATCTCGAGCGTTGGTGAGTATGACAGAGCTTGATCCTCTTCTGTTCCAGCAAAACATCCAGGTGAAAATTTTAACTTCTCATCTGAAATACCCTTATCTTGTCCTATGGTTTCACATGGGTCTAACATTATGTTAGGAATAGTGCTCTCCGTTGGTCTTACTATCACGGACGGCGACATTGGGAACGTACTAAGCACTTTGGAGAAATAGTCTGACTTACCGAATGTGCTTGCGATAAAGATATATTTGAAATTTCAATTGAGGTCATAGAAGGCAATGCAGATAATGTACTCGGCGGCTTTTTAGAGGCAGTCTGACTAACCGAAGAATTTTGTGTCAACGGTACAGATGCAGTTCCAGTTGTTTTTACAGAAGGAGATGCAGACATCGTAGTCTACGTTAATGAAGAAATTGAAGTCAATAGTGTCACAGATGAACTAGCTGATGGATATAAGGAAACCGAAACTGATGAAGTTACAGATGGGCTGCTCAATAGACTAGTTGAAAATGATACTGTGGGAGAAGTGCTGTTTATTACAGTAGTCCTTTCTTATATTTATTGAGGAATCATCTAAAGAGCAAATAAAATTGTAATGTGGAGGTACACATTACTGTACAGATAAGTGATTGTTATATTAAATTATTATTCTGAAAATGTCACACATTTTTATAAAAAGTAGAGGACACAAAAAATCAGGCGGTAAAAGTTTTTTGATGCCTCACTCTATACGCATAATTGACCCGCCTTTCTATAAAGGCACATAAATTCGCAAAGACGATGTCTTTTAGTATATAAATCGATCTTATCGATTTCAAAGAGTAGGATAAGAACTGTAGCATCATTTATACCATTTTTACAACCTTAGAGAAAGCAAAATGAATCCAATTAATACATCCGATGTTAACGACGCCCTACGACTTCTCTCAGACGCCGCAGCTACTCGCCAATCTGAATATGGCCTATACGACGAAAATGATGGCAATATCAGCTCTGATGAAGAAAACGACTCAATTTGCCTTATATTCGATACATTTTATACAAGCGGAGGGTCTTTCTCTATATTGAGTATGACGAATCTAACGCCAGATCAGCTCTCATTACTATGGAATGACAGTAGCGAACATGTCAATGCATTCTATAATGTGGGCTGCGGTAGAAAGTCTGCAATTTCTTCTAAGGATTCTTTTTTATGATGCTTACAGTACTAAAGAATGGTGGCCAATGGGATTTCTTAGCACGATTATTTAATTTGAAAGGGCCCAACTTTGAGCGCCATATCGTGAAATTTATTGAGAAAGTGTCTCCTCTACTGAACGAAGGGTTGGTAGAAGATACAAAACGTAGATACACAATAGAAAAGCTACAGGCAAAAAAACGGACGTTTTCAAATTTCTCATACTCGAGGTATGCTACAGATGTGACGTTTCAGCAGTCTTATGTACCAAGTGGTGGTATTCAGGAGGTTAAAAAGTAATTTAGTGGAAAACATAAACTTTATGGATATAAGGTAGAAGTTTCTTTGCTTCCAAAAGGATCAGAAATTAGTGATACCAATCATTACCCTGGTTCGGGGTCTGATCTTGAGATTTTTCAACGTGCGAGACAGTTTCATTTATCTTCAGTGGAAAAAGAAGGTGGTGATAATACAGTACAAGACTACGGTGATTCAAGTTCTGAGTACAGTAAAATGTGGGCCATTGTAGTAGACAAAGAGTATCAGGGTGTCCAAGAATCTATCTGAGTAATTCACCCTATTGAAAAGACTCCTAATCACGCATTGGAAATCACAGAAGAAAGTTTTAATTCAAGGATGTCCTCTGACCGAATTATTGTGGAAAATGTTTCGGCAGGCTACGTGGACTGTGGGCGGTAATGTCGCACAAATGGAAATGGTCATAATATAATTATGACCCTATTTTCCAACTGTGCGTTTCTCTGACAAATTTTTATATCAGAAAAAATCCCCTACGTGCACCTGACGTTAAGTTTTTCTCTAAATATGCGGTCCGTTTGTACGATATTGGCATAAATGTGACGGAGAACAGGCGTCTTACCCAATAGCGTTATCGGGAGAAGAGCCGGAGACGTATGGGCATACAGTTCCGTGCCAGTTCATTTGACAAGTCACAACAGCTGTAAATTGCGAATGAACTCGCCCGTTTAGCCAGTAAAGTACCGTTTTGCATTATGAGTAGCAATTTTCACATTTACCTGATTGTTATGATTTGTGTTGAGGATTATTTTGGATACTTAAGTCTTTGTACAGTACTTTATTTCATACTTTGACACCGTGTAAAATAGTATATTCTTCCATCTTTCACCATTTACACGGTTTGCTTGAACAGCCGATATTTGTCAGAGAGACCTATTGTACAGTATTATTCAAGTAATGTGTATTTTTAAAAAATGTTGATAGCATGAACAGCAATGTAAGTGTCAGTTTTTGATTTATTTTGTTTGTGGGTGGCATGGCGTATGAAAAATATAAAAAGTTTTAGCTGCGGGCATGTTCCAAGAAAAGTGATAGATTATCACTGAATTGATAAGCCAAGAAGAATTTCATAAACCGCGTAATTTCCACAGTGTGACAGTTACCCTCCATGTGATAATCTCTCCATAACGGAACAACATCCTCTTTTCTCTTTTATTTACTCACCCTCCATGTTACCGACGGTATCGTAATACCAGCCCCCGCACTATCAATAAGTTGTAACAAATATCTACAAGGGGTACCTGTTGCTTAACGGAAGACCTCTTAACCAGAAATTAAAGTATTCTTGAGACCTATAATGAGAGCAAATTAATAGACTTTACAAAATTCATAATCCATGCCTGGTTGCAGTCACAAACCTTTTCGCGATTCCGTCGATATTGAGTATTTCAAAATATGTAAATTAAAAATTGAATTCGTATATATCAGTAGTACTGTTGTTGTTTGACATTTTTTTAAATAAATGAAGAATATTAGGTTCCGGCACTTTGTCTGGATCGCATCAGGATTCAAAATAATCGTATGCGCCCGGTTTTCTTGCTACGGAATACGAGCTGTAGATTTCTGAAAATTATTCATTCAGAAATAAGCCAAAAATTAATTATTGGAATAATTGTCGTACTACAGAAGTGGACAATTATTTAAATTCAGTATTGCGGTTATGAATTTATCGGTGATTTTTCGGTTAACCTTTTTATTCAGTTCTTGGTATACACAGGAACAGACTACAATTTACTAAATGACCATTACTATCGGTAATAATTTGAATCGGCATAATGTAGCTAAGTAATCAATTTTCTCATCTGATTGGTATATGAGACATTCAATAAATTATAAAACACACACATCACACTTCTCGATTCATTGGTGATCATGGAGCATCTCCACAAATGAGTAGATTACATATAATTTCCCCGTATATACTGCCTTTTTCAAATTTCCAACCCCTACTGTTGGATTACGGTGATATTAATTTGATTTCAAATTTAATTTTGTTGGCTCACGACCAAATGGAAAACGAAATGGACTAATCTCTTTCCATGCCGAAATGTTAGTAAAATTAGCATAATTAGGAAAAACTGTCATTATTTTCATCTCGGAATGCTCACAATAGTGATTATGCATTATACTGTCCACTACAATGTCGCTGGTCACAATTATGGAATAGGACATTGCGACACTACCTGCAAAATGGAACCCAAATTATAGTGTTTTGCGTAGTACACATTTTCCGTTAGGACTAATTGGATATAATAAATAATAAATGATAGAAATTCTGTTCCCATTACTACAAAGGAGAAGCATTATCTTCCCAGTATAGGCACAGGTGGTAAACAAATATCATTGGTTGACTTGACCATGCTTTACGTTTTACGCCAACTAACACTATTTTATATTTAAGGCCAGCAACAGCTAATTGACTACACTTCGATCGTATTAGATTCGCATGAGGAAGCCGAAGTGCATAACTTTGTTGGGCTTGGTAGCGTGCAGTGTGATTGATAACGTAAAAGGCACGTTGTTGCCACTATTTGACATAACGCATAGAATAGATACCGCAACAAAGGATCGAAAGTCTTCGCATAGGTTGCTCCATGTATAATGGTCGTGTATTGCGTGACATGTAGTATCGGAACGGCGATGCGATGCGCTTTCACCGTGGTGAGTAGTTAGTAAACGAATCTTGAGGTCGGTCGAGTGGCGTTGAATTCATACCACGCCGTTGATGATTACTGTACCGGAGTAGTAAACCTTAGCGATGCTAGGAGCTACTAGTTTATGCACAGTTTTTAAAGACGAAATTTGGGAATTAGTTGGACAATCAAACTCTGGTGACTCTAGCGGTACGGTCACACCTATGAATGTTAATGCTGCATTGATGCGGCGGACGCACCTTGGTTTGCGATATCCGCACATCCAGCGCTTCATAATATCAGGCCAAATGTTGAGTCACCTAGGACGTCTTGGATGCGATAATGGAAAGCACTGAGAAACAGTGCCCACTGCATGACTTGTAGAACTTTGTGACGGCCAAAGAACGGTTCCACAGCTGTATGATTAAAATTAAAGAGCATGTTTCGGTGGTCTGTGAAGATACACGTTGTCCGATCGCACACTAGTAGCTAATCCAACCATATAAACGTTTTTTCGACAGAAAATACATCTCTCTCGTGCGTTGAGCAATGGACTTCACGATCCGAGAAGTTCCGCTGAGTAATTCTAAAGGTTGATGCGCCTGTCTTGTATAGGCTTTGACAGTTCGGCGGATGTCCATTGCGTAGCACATATGTTCCAGTGCTTGTCAGAAAAATCTGTATGGACATGTAGAGATGTAGTTGGGTCCCGGTGTGTGAGTTGAAGAGGTTTCTGCAGCTATTTTTGCTGTTCCTTTACTGTGGAATCATGCTTGTCGTTCCATCCGAGTTTCTGCGACTTGGAAACTTTGTAATTGGTTTCTTATGGCGCCTGCCACCAGCTTTTGATTGCGAAACTTTGAGTAGTTCTCATAGATTTCCAACACACTCAGCGAAAAGCAGAATAATTCTGAAGATGAAACCAACATCGTTTACTTACTCGCAGAGTTATGCAGCATTACGCGGAGTGTCTCCGTTCCTGAATCAGGACAGGATCGTCTGGTTGAATTGCACAGCTCCTGCCTGGATGATGCGACTGCACCATTCTGCTTGCTTGATTAAAAATCGGTCAGAAAAGGAATCCAAAAGGTTTCCGGCTCGGAAAATTTTGAATAAACTCTTCCGAATCTGCAATAGTTTCGTTTCATCTTTTTTAGAGATGATGAATTCATCTATCCAGGCCTTGAAATTCTCACGCAGCTCTTCAAAGCATAATGAAACCTTCTATTGGAAATCTTCGGCTGCATTCGTACCTTCTTGCGTCTTTTGGGTTGGTATTTCCACGCCTTCAGCGTCATGATAGCGAACAGTGGTTGGATGTACACATGTAGTCGTGCTTTATAGTTCCCCGCTGCAGGAGTCGATGGGAAAAAATACTTCGCTCCTCGAGCACCAACCATCTCAGCCTCTACGTTAGGTATAAGCAAGAATGTCTGCAGCGTATCGTTGTTAACAAAGCGGTAGTAAGAAGTGAGGCGGTACATGGTAGGTGGGAGCTCGGCTACTATGAGTGGGGCGTATACCCATTCCGGTTCCGTTACTTTCTTCACCAGCCTGATTTTATGGATATGGCGAACATACCAGACTATGAACTTCTTCTTTTTCGGTGGTTTACGACGATTTTCTGAGCGTACCGCTACCATATCAAGTTTTAGGTTACCTTTAAGAGGTTCGATGCCGGCGGGCATCTTCCTCTCTGGCTTCACCTTGATTACCTCTACATAAGTCGATAGTAATTAAGATAAAATCTTCTCGATCGGTGGTGCACATGCTATTTTACTTTTCCTCTCCAATATTCTCTTGAAGTACATTTTCGTTTTCCTGCTGGTCTTCAGGTCCATTATCAGGTTAACCGTCTTCTCCATCAGGATCGACGTCCTTGGTGGTGCCGTCTGCATATTACACTCCTTCGAGGATGCAGAAAACTTTGCTGTGTGACCCAGTATCACATACGAAGAGAGACGAGACTTCCCCGACACGGGAGTTCCTTACGGCGGCAGGGTCGAGAATTTTCTGTGTATGGAGTCATAATACCTCGTGTAGTGGCCTTCGAAAGGACACATATCCCATATTTTGATCAGTAACAAGCCAAGAAACCCGGCGAAGGGTGAGGGCCGTACCGTGGAGGATGTGGAGTTCATTGTCCACGATCACCGCTTGCTGAAAATGAGGTGTGGCTGGTTGATGCGAATTTTGATTTTTTCGCGGATGAATCAGATTTTCCACGCTGTGTCCGACCCCAGCTTTATTCTGGCCGTGAAAAGTGTGTATGGCGATAATTTTGTCGTCAGAGCAGGTTGCAGCGCGAATGGTTCCACGTTGACGTTCTCCAACCGTCGCGTTAAATAGAAATATTATATTTTTCACGTTACTATGATCCACTGTTTGTTTATCGGCTTCCTCCTTGGTCAATCTGCGCTTGTCGAATAATTGATCTTTTACGTCCTTTGGGCACTCCTTCCAGTTTCTTAGGTAGTGATGTATACCTCTTTTGCTGTATTTTCCCAAAAGCAAGGCAGTTTCTATTGTTCGGAACGTTCCCGCTTATGCCCGTTTACCTTGAGTCCATTTTTCTTGTACTTTTGTGCAGTCGACGAAGACGAAGTCGCGGTCTAGTTCTTGTTCTTGTTAAACATATCCTTTATCTTGGCCCCATACATTTGGCAGTTCACAGCTTCCTTCGGAATCATCTTTGTGACAATTCGGAGGTTTTTTACAATTGATCTTCATATTATATCCGGTGGCGCATCTCACGTTTCAAAGCCGGTGGGTTCAAACGGTTTACGAGTAGTTGCACCGTCCTCTTCCGCTTTTTTTCTTGAAAAGCACGGCAGAAGCCGTTTTCGAGCCGCTCGAATGAATCGTCGCAAAAATGGGTAATTAGGTCTTCTGACTCATGAAGGTGTGTTGGCATCTTGAAGCCTTAAAGTGCACTTTTGATTACGATTGAGTCCAGTTCTGCAGCGCTCGTTCTTCCAATGAACCCTTCGATGTAGGTCCTAATTTCCGGGCTTGTCTGTCCATGTATACACGTAACTCGAACGGAACTGTACTTGACGATGGCAATCAGCATCAGGTGGTAGCACAGTTCGACGGGTCTTTTTCGGCGACAGTATTCGAGGAACACACAAATGAGTATCGGAGCCTGAAGTGAATGGGCGTGGATTGTATTTGGATTGAAGGTGAGTAGTGTATGTCGTATGTGGATTGTTCCGGGGTATGTGAATGGGATATCTCATATGCCGTTAGAAAGTGATGTGAGTGAAGTCGTAAGTAAGTACTGTAAAGTGAGAGAGAGAGGGAGTTATGAAAGTAGAGACGGTCGGTTAAGAGAGAACAGCAGAGATAGGTTCTGGAGAAGGAAGGGATGACCATTGATAGGCTAACTGACTATAGCACTAGTTGTACTCCGTAAGAGTGCGAGCGAGTACCGATACCCACTTGGTGATTTATTGACTGGAGACTACACCTAGTTGGTAATATCCATAAACAGGAGTTTAATAATTATATCAGGAGTAATTTCCAAAGGAAAATGAAAGTGGAAGGCGCTAAAGACTTTCTTATTGTAACGCCAACTACACCGTAGCACCTTTACCTCACTAAATCTGGACGATACCCACACCAATAAGTGGACGAACCATATTAGGCCTGAATACTGTCAGCCCTTTTGTAATCGAATAATCTAGATCCCTGGAACATTAGGCCGTCCAAATTTAGCTTCCAGCCAAGTTCGAACTGCCTCAGACTGTCTGCTATTGAGCCCAAACATTTTTGTCGCCGAAGTTCTTTTTTCCTATAAGAACGCACTTTTTCTTCTTTCTTTTCTATCTGATAAAACACATCTCTACTGTCTGTCATTTTCGAAAGGATTGAAAGAAAACAATTCTCTTTCCATACATTTCAGTTGAGACCACATTTAATCACAGTTATAACTCTTATTATCTTCCGGACATTCTGTGACCGAAACTGTACCGTATATTCTCCTCCAACATCCAATATATGTCACCACAATGCACCCTTTCTTCAGTTCTTTCTTCCGTGCCCCATTTACCAACCACAATGGCAAACGTCTTGTCACAACCCGCCCACTTTCGGATCGTAGCTTTACTCACGCCGCCTACACTGTGTGAATGGGCCGTTGATGCGGTGCGCGTCTTCCATGTAGAGATGAAATGGTACGAATAGAATATGAGATTACAACCTGGTGTTGGCCTTGCAGCTTGGTCCTCATGATCCAACCAGGCTTACTCGAGGTATTTCTCAACGGTAGGGAGTTCAAACCAGTTATTGATGAATGCGCCCTCACGGATACACATATCAAGAAAACTCTAGAAACAAAAGTGCATAATAAAATTCCAACACATATAATTGTAGACCTTGAGGCTGTAATTCGTAGAAGGGTTCGTGCAAAGCCATCTAACGCTAATCTAGGGCAGCGAATGTGCATTTTGAAACTCAATTTTCTTCCTGCCATGAACTCCGAAGGTTATGTAAACTGGTTAGAGGATGACCATAAGTCATGTGTAAGGCTGTTTGTGGATCTCACAAGGCCATAATACCTCAAAATGGCCCTTCAAAATCGTGTAAAACTTCAATTGAATCTCCTGGGAAAAGATTTCCTTGCCGTTATTGACTTCGCAGCTTCTATGGCACAAGAAGCATCAAAATACATGAATACAGCAAAGCCAAATACACATAACAGGAACAATAGCGGCTACGAATTATGAAAAATTCCAACCGGGCCCACACTATATTCGGGGAATCAAATGACAAAGTATAAAAAGTCATCAAAAACCACTAGGGAACGAGCACCCACCTTTCACAAACCAAATATTAAAAAGGGTTTCTTCTGACGAGCAACCACCGTGTCTCAACCCTTTGTGTCAGGAAAGACACCTGCTAAAACATTGTCCTAATATAACACCGGAATCGAGGAAACGCCTTTATGAGGGATACCACAACTCAAAATCGTCTCCAATGTCTCATCCAGCATCACAATTACGAAGTATGTTTGGTCAAAGTGGAAATAAGCCCAATCTGACCGTAGTCGTGTCCAGTAACTATTCTGCTGTAATCCAAATTCGACGCTTTGCGAGATAACTTTGGATCAACATTTATTTGCGTGTATGACAAATTCTGGTTCAGGCGTTACAGAAGTATCACAGACTTATGTTTTGTTCTTAAAAGCTGCTGAAAAGTAATTGCAGTGCGATCAATAAACCAATAATCATGTTCTTCCCCACTAAAGAGTGTCGATGGAAGTCCGCTGAAAATAATCTGGGAAGCAAAGATGTCACCGCTTCTCACGACATATAATGGACCAATGTGTTTATGACTATTACGGTTCTACGTCTTTGTAAACAATGATGTATACGTTAAGCAATGCCACTCCTTTCCAGGAGAATTTCTCTTGAGAAATGCTCTGCTCAAAGATCTCGGAATTAATATTGAGCATCAACTATGGCGCAAACTACAATCTCATCGTCTGTAGTTGGACATGTCTTTTTATGAACCATTCTTCTGTGTTTCCAGAACTGAATTCCAACATTCAAGAGTCGTAGTTTTGGGGTGGATGTCACATTTACTAGTCCATGCGAATTTTGGGGGTCCGTGTGGGTTACATACAGGAACTTAGAGTGTTTGCATGGTTATGGATGGTAACTGAAAGAAACATCTACACCATTTGAAGATAAAATGTAAGGGGAATCAACTGTGGCATACAGATACTGTATATTTCAATGTATGAGTCATAGAAATTTACTTACGGACAGCGCAGAATAAATGGAAGAAATATTCCGGACCAACATACCTTGTTTGGAAAATTACACCAATGTATCACTAAACTTTTCTTTCATACACAGGATATTTTCGTCTAAGTGATCTAGGCTCGTAACTACAGATTGTATATGAGACGTTGTATGAATACTTCATATAGTACTCCGAAAAATGTAGTTTGTAATGTAAGTCACATTGACTTTTACATTCATGTGCTGAATGTTTGAGTGTATGTACACTAC
>JAULBU010055837.1:0-12194 GCA_032358235.1 Odonthalia washingtoniensis | reverse complement strand
GTTACGCTTGTAAGGCGGAGTGAACAAACATGGCCTTGGATGGGGTTGTACCAGTGTTGACGCTTGTAAGGCGCGGTTGATCGACTCGCGCACACCAGGTTGGGATACGGCCGTATTCGAAAGGGAATCGTTATTGATGACGAAGTGCAAGTTCGGGGTCAGATTCAGACTAAAGAGTGCTTGTCTTTATTATAGTTCAAGAGAGGCACACGCAAAAACCTCTTAAGTAGGCCCCACCTGCTGTCGAGTGGCAGGAGAGCAAAATGTACAAGGTAGCGGAGCAGGAGCCATCGGTACAGTGTAATGGGAAACAATGTCCTAAATTCATGTGGCGATTTTGAGAAGCCACCAAAAAATGTGGTCCTACACAAAAGAAAAAATATGACAACAGTCACTAAAAAATTCACGTGTCCGAAAACGAATTGCACCACAGATTGGTGGAGTCACCTGCAGATAGAAAGCAGATTGAGACCAAGTGGGTTTTCAAAGCAAGGGAAGACCAGGATTTAAATGTGAATAAGTTTAAATCGAGATGGGTTGTTAAATTTTATGCACAAACCTATGGCGTTGACTATGACTTGACTCAAGCTCCAGTATCTAGAATGTCGACTTTAAGGGTGATACTATCGCTCCCGGTAAAGTTGGGATTAAAACTTCACCAGGTGGACATCAGCACGGCCTTCTTGAATGCTGTTCTTGATGATGTAGTGTATGTAAGGACTCCACCTTGGTTTGAGGAACTGGTATCATCTGGAAAGTCCGTCTTCTTGTTGAAATCACTTTATGTGTTGAAACAAGCGTTGCGTATGTGAAATAAGACACTTGATTATTTCCTCAAAAACGAGAGCGGAATGAAACCCAGTGACGCCGACTGTTGTTTGTATACTCGTTATGATAATGATGAGTTGGATCTTGTTGTTATGATATATGTGTATGACATCCTATTGATGTCAAAAAGGAATAAAATACTTTTCAAAGCAAAGAATGAATTAGGAAGACAATTCAAGATGAAAGATCTTGGAATCATGAAGTGGTTTCTGGACATAAATTTAATCCATGAAGTAGAGTGATTTGCCTAATGAAATAAGCGTACGTTGACAAGGTATTAGAACGCTTTAAAATTGTAGGATCAAAGGTAAAGTCCGTGCCATTGGCGCAAGGTGAAGACGTACGAAAGCTGTCATTTCCATCATAAAAAGTAAAAGGAATAGTTTTTCCATATCGTGAAATGATCGGATGTCTATTGTATTTATCGGTTTGCAAATGACCCGATATAGCGCACACAATTTCTGAAGTAGCACGCTTCGTATTGAATCCGCTTGAGGAGCACTGGTTAGTACTAAAGGGAGTGTTGAGGTACATAAAAGAAACAAAATGTTTTGGGTTATTCAACAATAGCAACAGTAATTTTAATTCACTGCACGTATTTTTGGACGCGTCATGGGCTAATGATTTGGTGACGCCAAGATCTACGTCTGGAATGTTAACTTACCTTGTAGATCACTTCATTGATTGGGGTTCCAAAAGACAGACCATCATCACCCATACCACGGCTGAATTGGAATATGTAGCAGCGGATTCCGCGATCAGGATGATAGTGTGGTTTAGGATTCTGTTGAAGAACTTGGATGAGAAGCAAATCGAACCTACAGTGATTCATGAGGATAACACAGCATATATTGTTCTAGCACGAGGAGAAGGAAAGTTCCTTTAATCTAAGCATATAGGATTGAGGTATCATTGACAGAGAGAGAAAGTGATAAATAATGTAATACGCCTTGTGCATATACCAACGGAGGATCAGCTCGCTGATCTCTTGATGAAGGCACTTGCGCTGCGTAGTTTCAACTTGTTGATGAAACAAGTAGTTTGGCAATTACGTAAGACCGACAATGAGAAGATAAAGTGCAAGAATTGAGATTTGCTCCACCGAGTTGAATTGATTGGGATGAGCGCCGCCGATTAAATGACAATTAACTACTCGACCATAGGCGCTGGTCAGGTAGTGACTGAAACTGAGCGATGAGAAGATTGTGAGAAAGTTTTTTATTTTTATTTTTTTAATGTCGAATATTTTTTTTGTTTCTTTTTTTATCAACCGACGAGCAGGAGTGTTATAATTGGAAAGGACAATACTTAGTTCAACTGCCACATTCATAGGTGACAATGCTTTCAGAGATAGTGTATGAATACATGCCCTGTGTATCTATTAACAACTCTACAGTTTAATACGTGTATTTGTGCCAAGTGATTTGTTTCTCACACTGTATTAGAAATTAGATTGTAACATCTGAGTAACATCTAATGGACTTTGTCAACGTTGTCTATTTGATGGTGCAGGAAAGCAACGCATGAGAAAAACAGAACGAATGCGGTATAAATACCTGTAGTTACAATTCAAGGCATAAAGTTACAGGAAGTTACATATTTCCGTATTAAACATCTATCTAAATCCTCCTATTACCTTTTTCAACTACATTCAATCCCCGGTTTTAGCATCCAATCCGTTCCCGTAACCAATATCACAATGTTAAGAATATTCTAAATTGGGGGATGAATAAAATTTATCAAAATTTAGTCGAAAAAGTCTGCGACACGATTCTGACGCATGGCTCTTGTTCTCTCGGAGCGAATGACACGCTGTGAACGCCTAATTTGGAGTTCCGCTGTGGCAGTCATCGTACCTGTGCTCTCAAGCACAGACTGGCTTTTACGAGAACATTCAGCTTCTCCTCCAGAGCTATTTCCTTTACATCTTCTTCCTCCTCTAACGGTGCTTCCTCACCAATAAACGACTGTATTATTGTCGAAGCTAACGACTCCATAGATACCGTTTCTATGACATCATCATCGTTAAGTAGATCATCGTATTACACAAGCGAGGGAAATAACCCTTTAAATTTTAATTTAAAACAACATGACTTCAATATTTTATTCTGTTTTGTGGAAATTGAGAAAATGATGATTCTGGTCAGGAAATAAAGGTCATTATTACGTTCCGCCCTTTCATATGTCGGTATCGAGGATATTACGGTAGTGGGGTATGCAGAAACCGGGGATTGACTGTATTATACAGTATTTCATTTATTAAAGCTGTCTCAACCGCTCTAAAATTCCCGTCCGTAAAGGGTTAAGTAGAGAATAATTGGCAATATTTCGGAGAGTATCATTAAATTATTGGAAAAATACATGATCAGTAGGGAGTAAAGTGGGAAATCGACATATTCAGTAGGGATCTCGCCTTACTTAGGGGTTGAGGAGTGTTTATGGGGAATGATTTGGGGGTTTGTCTTATGAAATACGCCTTGAATCAGATTCCTCCCTACTGATTGCCGATTCTCTCTAAATTATTTCGAGAAATTTTCTCAAAATAATTTGCATTCGTTCTCAAAATAATATGCATTAAATGCATACAATTATTATTGCACTCAAAACATTGAAATTTTAATTAAATTTTAATTATTTAATAATACATGAACCTAAAATTACTGTTGCGCATACTATTTATACCTAGTTCCCTTGGCTTTGAGTCAAATCTTCCATCAGTACTTTTACTAATTTCTTCAAATTCACCTAACCGTATCATCCCATCTGATCGCTGATCGCCTTTATCCGAACTTCAGATCCCCCCCCCTCAATCCATCACTGGACGATGAGGGGTTTTAATTGATTATAAAGAGTGGTAGCAACTGGCCAAGCAACTGGTTCTCTAATCACTGGACGGTGACATAACAAAAAGCACTCAACCTATTTCTATTGACTGTTTGGCTGTACATACTGCGTACCAATATTCGAACGTGTGATTTTTTTCCCGAAATTCCCCCTTTGCTGGTGATGCGAACAACCTTATGGTAGTGATTTTAATAAATTTTGGCTACGTACACCAGAATCCGGATTTAATTATCCTCAGAAAATCCTGTTGCTGGTCAACTCTAGCGTTGCTCTCGGGGGATCAAAAAGAAATTTTTAATGCTGACGACTACTCATCTTTCAATTGTCCCTAAATTACCTAAATTAGCCCTACCTGGCCCACTAGAATGCCGTTTTCAACCATATTTTCCTCCGAGATGTTCTTAACCGCTACTGATTCCCTTAGATTGTAGTCTGAAGAAAGGGGGAAGAGAACAAAAAGCACAAAAATCGACAAAAATCGACCGCGGGAAATTGGTGGAAAATTGCGAAAGGCATTTTGAGAGTCGAAAACAACTGAAAAAGTTAATTGTACGCCGGGTCTGGAGAAGAAGGGGGTGGGTGCTCTTTTCGTTTAATAATATAACAGTAGACGAATCCACGATTAGGCCCTAGGCAGATAATACAAGGTGAACTAATTTATTCGTCCCTTAATTTCCCCCCAGGTTTCCCCTAATTCAACCCATAAGAAGGCGAGTCACCCCTCAAAACATGTAGAAAACACCTGTCTCGATTCTAATCGTGTCTTTTTCGAAACAGTTATTGTACCAATTATGGTACAATAACTATTTCAATAAATATCGAAGCTAGCTTCTTCTTTCTTTTGTAAACTGATAGACAGTTACTGGAAGATTGTAGATACTCTAGTCTTCCAATGTTGCCGTGACAAATTATTGATGATGCACTTCTAAAGAAATAGAGAAGGGATTTTTACTTTGTAATAGTGATTTTTATTATTAAAATATGGCAGCCATTGATGCGTCATCAACAAAAGAACATCATGCATGTTGCGTGACGTCTGATGCCAGGAGAAAGCGAGTGCCATTTCGGGATACGTATAGCCGAGAATCCGTTAAATGCAATTGCGTCGGCAATGGAATTCGCAGGGGTAGAGGTCAATGTCCGACTAAAAGCACAGTTAAGTCATTCGTTCGTCTGACCTTTGAAGTGAAGTTCGGGGTTCAAACTCTATACCTTTACGTTGGAAACTGATTAGGCAGGAAGAAAAGTTCCCATATAGACCATTGCTATTAGGTCACTTTGAACAGTAACGTCAAGGGTTCTACCATGATACCGATATGAACACAAGCAACTATATAAAAGTTTCACAATACAGATATTCCAATCAATTAAATTCCATTTTTTTACAATTTCTCAATACAAAAACATTTATGATTGTAATCATAATTTATTTTTTACAACGATTTAAAAATCGTTATCAACAGAAGATAAACATCATTCTTTTTTCTTTGAATTATTTATATAATTTGGAAAAAGATAATTCCAAGCTTTAACCGTTTGGTTGGTCCAGCAATTCTTTTTTGCGATATTCACACTTCCGTTTCCTAGGTGTAATTGAGCATGGGCTATAAAATTTGAAAACAGAAAATTGAAAAGATATCAAAACTTCCTGTCACGTGATTCTAGTTTTGGTATGTCTTCAATTTTTCGGGAACTTCATCACCAATTTTGACGATGACGACAGCGCCGCAGCTTGGCTATTTCTTGAGTCACCCTTTAAAATTTCGAGGTTTTCAGATTTGAAAACGGTTAAAGTCTAGACCAAATACCATAATTTAGATGCTAAAATGTATATACTAGTCCTACATAGAATCGTGATTTAAATTTAACTAAGAATAATTTGAAAAAAGAGAATAATTTTACTTTTATTGGACTGTTTTTCTAGAAAATTTCTAATTTTATTGGATCGAATTTTTATATATTCCATTTTTAAAATGGATAAAGCCAGGATTGGGACGGCGAAAGTAATGTTTTCTTAATGTTTAGGAGTGTGAAAATCATTTTAGGGGTGTTTAGCGGCGTTTTGAAATTAAATGTTTTAATTATTTTTAACGTCACCATCCTAAAAGTGTCAAATACATTACTTTCACCGTTCTAGTCACGAAATCTCCCTTTTAAAATTATATTAAAATATAATTATCGCAAAAATATTTTAATATTTAAAAAAGAATACGCAATTGAGTAATGGTCGGGGGTGTAGCAGTCTCAATAGACTGGTTGTTTCAAGATGTTCCCAATATATGTTGTACTTGTAATTATCAAATTTATGGATAATTAAATTTGGTGTTACCAACCCTCAGTGTGACGTTATTCCGTGTGGTTTGGACTTGCAATATGGTGACCGACAGTTGGATGGCAATGGAGAGCACAAAATGTACACATGGCTGTACAATTGGCTCTTTCCACCCCAGTTGTGCAGTTTCTTTTCGCAACATTGCATGCAATTTCCAATCAACATTGTGAATCTCTTGACACGCACTCTCCGTTACATTCTGTATATCGAACAATATTCCACTTTAGAAAACATTCCGTTTTTTTGTAAAGATTCCACCTAGATAAAAAAGTGTTCTCACCCAGAAATGAGAAAACTATTATGGCTCATATGCAATAGAGTGCAGTTTGGATTAAATTACACGAAGGCTCTGGCACTCCCTATCCATATCCTTAACTACTGCATGAATTTGACATTATTTGGTTTGTCATTTGGTTTTGGTCGCTCCAACACATTTACTGTCAAGTCAAAACTATGTTGGCAAACGGTCCATTCAGGAAAATTCGTCATTTTTATTTGACGAAGGCCCGTAACTCCACAAACACTTGTCACCACCATGACTCTGTAGGAGACACCGCTATCTTTTGCAATGACTTGGCATGCTGAATGCCTCGCCCCCATTCGTCAGGCGCTCTGTACTGGCACTATACTGATTGTCTAATTTTGCTCCACTAGTAGAGATGGAATTAATGACTTTTCACATTTCCCGATCTATGTTATTGTGTGGTAGGTACGTCACCATACACACCGGACATGTGGCCTAACAGATTGGTGTATTTGGGACTATTTCCGTTAAGTTCGACATTATAATTTTATATTCGAACTGCCCTCAATAGGGATGGCTTTGAGGAGCTGTCTTCTTATTTTGTAAAGCAAGTGATATCAATTTCAAAAGTGTGTCAATTTTATAATAAAATTTTCACCCGTGAGTTCAAAATGCATGATCAAAAAAGAAAGCAAACTAGCTGGCCCGAAATTATGTAATGTTTTCGGACCAGTTGCCAAAGAAATTCAAAATTTTGATAGTTTGATGAGCTTGTTGAGATTTAGTAATGCTGGCGAGATATATTTGGATTACGCATGCACTGTATTACTGTGTCAAAGCTTATGCAACGTGTTGATTCTGGATAGAATTAACAACACGGCGACGAGTAGCGAATGTCGAATGAATGACGTATAAGTAGTAAGAGGTTTCTCACACATTTTACGGAAACGATAATAAAGTCAAGTTTGTATTGAAGAATCATCAAAACGCAACAGAGCTGGACCCATCAAATATTGTTGATTTCCTCCATTAAATTTAAAAAAGAAATTTAAAAAAAATGCGTTGTTACTGTTTCATCTTTCTAGATGATTCAAATAATTTCGTTTCAAATAAAATCTATTGAAAAATGACGAGGAATGGCGAGGAATACAACACCCAGCCATCAAAGCAAATGAATGAAAGGGAGTAAAAATGAAAATGTCAAAAACATTAACGAGCATAGCTGAAGTTAACAGCATTGAGACCAAAAGAGAGTGTATACAACTTAAAATCGTTATCTAATCACATAAATTGTCAAGATATAAGTATATATTTTTCTTGATTCGTCACTGCGTTGATCAAATTATAAAAGAAGTCAAATTTATTCCTCTTTCAGAATTAATTTTAGTCATTACTTATCTATCTAATTTCACCACGACTTTCCCGTCGCCTTCCTCATAATTATAAAAACAGGAATCTTGTGGTATGCGATGCATATCTAAAATTTCTTGATTTGCTTCCAAAGCCTCGCTTCTATCTAGAATGACAATTTCCTCCACCAATTCAAATTTTACAAATTCTACTGTGCTGTTCCTTAAAATATCATAAACTTGCTTCAGGTTCTTGACATCATGCTCATCTACTTTCAAAACCCTTTCATCAAATATATGTTCATAATGAATATTAAATTCAGCATTCAATACGTGGGATAGCACAACAACTTGTTCTTCATCGAACTTCTTCAATCCATGTTCCCAAAGCCATCTAATTCCCACAGGCATTCTGGCCTCTGCAATCACCCCGGTTCCATAAGCCGATCTTAAGTATGGTCCAGTCAGAGCGATAAATACCAATCCTCCAAAAACAAAGAATTCTGGTTTCTTCCTGGGTGACACATGAACTGGAATTAGTCGATACTGATTCACATCTGACAGTTTATAATTAATATCACCATAGAGTCTTCCATCTCTGAAAATACGGAGTTGCAGTGTTTGGTTAATGAATTTTTCAGCCACAATTACATGAAACAACATTCGTTCCCCAGATTCGGTATGCGGCACGGTCCCTGCATTTGATATTGCGACGTTATCGACATGAGTTATGATATCATCTCTTTTCAATACAGAACTAGCATTGCTGGTAGCATACACATTCCTGACAAGAACTCCAGATTGGGTTTTCGGTAATCTATAAGCCTTTCTTGCAGCAATACATTCTAAATCGACCCATTGAAATCCGCACCCACAAAACCCTGTATACCGCCCATGCATTTTAACATCATTCAGGAAATGTCTAACCACTGTCGGCGGTACCAAATATCCAATATTCTCAGTGTTATCTCCAGACAGGACGCGAAATGCAACACCAACAACTTTTCCTGTGGAATCAAATGCTGGTCCGCCTGAATTTCCAGGGTTTATTGCAGCATCAATCTGTACAGATAAAAGAGTTGATGCTGCTGTATAATCAAATAATTCTACCCTAGAGACAACACCCGCAGTTACAGACATACCATCTCCTCCATGTGGATATCCTGCAACAACAACCGCATCTCGGAGACGTGGTAACTCGCCAATTTCAAAGGGACATAACGGAATTGAATGTTCTTCATTCTCCCAGAATTTTGGATCTGAAACTGTCAAAAGTGCAAGATCGCATTCTTCAGCTATTGCAAGAATATTGGCAATGTAACGAGCGTCATGTGCCCGACGTTTGACGCGGACAACAGTATGATGTTCGACTGAATGAGCATTGGTCAAAATTAAATTGTCCGGAAGAATAAATCCAGATGATGTTGTATAGGTCTGTGCAGCCATCTGCCATGGACGGATATGTTTCGGTGCACAGTGAGTAACAAAAAGCTTGACAACTGACTCTAGAACTGAACTGTCTAGTTTCCATGTTTTTGAAGGTTGTGGTGAGTCTGGTTTTGAGCCTGAAAGATTAACAGAACGGGGAGAAAGATCAGACGAAGGGGACTCAGGTAGTGGTGAAGAGGAAATCTCGGCGTCGGGAAGACAGAGTGACTGAAATTGTACTTTCAGATCGGTTGGAAATGGTGGTGGAATCATCATGGAGTGTGAAAAATTTAAAAATTGGTTGCAAGATTCCCTTTTTTTCTTTTTAAAGGAAAGGAAGTTGAAAGAAGGAAATGTTGAGTCTTTTCTTAAACTGCCAGGCGATGCTTTTTTATCTGCGTCGAGCTTATAAAACCCTCATAATTTTTAAATTAATGCACCAATGCACCGCAATAGATTTATTTTTTCACGGTTTTATTTGTAAAGCTTGAATGTTTTAATGTTTTAATTTTAATTCAAGATTTAAAAACCTTTCATTAAAATGATTTTGTTAAATAAATTACCCAATAAATTAACAAATTTTTCTGTTTGAATTTTTAAAAAAAAAGGGTTTTGCGTTGCTTACAGTCCCAACCAACATTTTATTTATTGAACATTACTCATTTTAATGAGTAATCATGTCCAATAAATTTATTAGTAATCATTTAAAATGACTAATAAATTTTATTATTGCTACTGTACTTCCAATCAATTCCATAAGCAGTCTATTTGGTTACTGTACCACAGTATCTCTATAGTGTACTGTTTATTCACCAAACTCCGAGTGGTCTCGGGTTCAAACTCAGTGCGAGTTGTATTTTATTCCCAGCAAGGTATAAGTGTAGTGCTCATTGATCCAGGATGGCAGTTATTGGTCCGAACGATTACAATGTGATTGAAGGAATGGTTCAAATAACTCATTGATGAGTCATCATATTATTTGAGTTGGTGAATGATCAATGAGGAGTCACCCAAACAACTCAAACATGATTGCCATCCTGATTAGGAAATCATCAACTTCGCCTAGTAGCGCTAGTTGGTTCCAAACCCCATTTAGTAGGCCTCTCTTACAGTTAGAGGGATTCATCTTTAGGGGAAGCAGAGTTCCAATTTAAAACGTATACTGGTTTCTTTATTGTCCAACGCTCAATTCATTACAGAAAACGTGCCATTCTGTCCTATAAAAATACCGCAAACCTGACTTACAACACCACAATGTCTAACAGTTGGAAAAGTAACTTTTCCAAACGTGATGTTACACCCAAACTGGTGCGACTAACCGGTTGAGAACAGTCTAAAGGTACTCCATCAGTTATTGAAGGGGTACCTCTGGGTGATGGTGAGCGCCGATTTGCTCGCTTTACAGAGGCAACAATTAACTCGTTTGGTTTTATTTGCGCAAAAGCATATATATATATATATATATATGGTTTGAAGTAAGCGAAAACAAAAATAATTGTGTAAGTCAAATAAAGGAAGACTATTGGCCAGAACACGGGACATGTATCCGTTTGAAAGCTGTGTGAACGACCTTCGGTATTGCATGAAGGTGTGGCGACTATCCAGTTGGGCGTCGTAATAACACAATGAAATTGAATTTTCTGATTTCCCTGCAACTATCTCAGATACTTCACATATCTCACCTACACAACAAATCCCATAACGACACGTGAAGATCTTGTATCCTTCACAATTGAATACCCGACCATGAAAGCACTGTATGCTGTAAAAAACAAATTTCACATGTCACGTAACACTTCAATAGCTCATTTTTCTTACAATTTCTATTTTTCTTTTATGAGTTTATATGACCCAAAACGGACAAGTTTCAATTTTGGAATTTTAGCCCAGATATTGTCGTTCTTTCAACAACAAATCTGGACCAATTGCTTTCCCCTCTTACGCCCCTTTCTCCAATCACATAACGATTTATTTCATGTTCTTTCCCCTTATATCGTTATTAATTAACTGAAACCAAAAGAGTTTTAACTCTTTTAAGTCCTTGTTTAAAAACAAGGACTCAAATTATATGAGTCGCGAAACTAGGCTTTGTCCCTTTCATACTTGTAAGTTTGCACAGTGATTGAATTTTGACAGCTCTGCATTTTTTGCATTTTTTATTTTCCTTTCTTTGTATCGAAATACAGTTACAACATTTCGGTGAGATTTTGGGCTCGGGGCTTCCCAAACTTTCTTATTTCTAATGTGTAAAGCATTACTCTTTCATATATTGAAGAAATATCAGAATAGCTTGTATAAAACATGTAATCAACGTAAGCACATGTTCGGCATATCATAAATGTTTTGCTCGCCATGCTTAAGCTTGTCATGACTAGCAAAATGAAACATGTCTTTAAATTTATTTTTCCTCATTTTATTTCCGTTTCTTGTCGAAGTCCTCATATTTTCTGGTTGCGAGGGCCGTCATGTTTGAGTTCAACAAAATGATTACATCGAACAATGAAATGGAATCGAATCTTTTAGGTTCCGATCCTGGGTTTACAGATTTAAATAATATCGTTCTCTTTACCTTGTACAAATTGTACAAAGGACCTTTACGGTTTCATAAAAATTGTCCAACCGTTGACACAATGATACTCTGAGTTTCGTTTTCCGCGCTTTTTAATAAATTCGTCGATCAAACAATGTTCCAAGAGGGGCTAGCCATGGGATAATAGGCCTTTCTAATCCTTTGAGTACTGTACTACAACAGTTGCTTAAAACCAAGGTACTATAGTTCAAGAAGAATTTTAATTGGCTAAAGGCGAAAATCTTTAATCATATTTTTATTCTGTGCACCACACAATGGAAATTAAAATATCCCGTAACGCTTAAATTATGATACAGTGGTTTTCGACTACTGGTCTATGGCGAACAAAACAATCAAAGTTGAATTGATGAAGTTCATTTCAATACTTATGTTGTCATAAGATCAGAACTTTCATTCCATTTGTAAAAACTTAATAAATCAATACAGGTTTCACATGGCGTGATACGAGAAAATTTCTGGAAAACTCTCAAGAAACCTTTATTACAAATTAAAATTTGTAATAAAAATTTAAAAAATTGTTTGAGCCAAGCAATCACAGGTCAGTGAACCACAGCTGAAATACACTTTAGACAGGAACCT
>JAULBU010055826.1:0-12196 GCA_032358235.1 Odonthalia washingtoniensis | reverse complement strand
CAAATATCTTGGATGGTTTGCTTGGACAACACGGCAAGGGCCGTAATATAGTGATGTGAACGGAGCTCAATTGATCGTAGTATTACATGCCTGACATTGAGCCAAGAAGACGGAATCTCCTATTTTGAAAACGACTGTCTTGAGTTCTCCCTCATGCACTGTTGTGACGGTCAGTTATAGAACCGTGGGTAGTTTATATCTACAGGAGTACCACCATACGGGCATCTATTGATTGAAAAGTTGATGTATTCTCCGTAGTATCCATGCGAGGGTGTATACCGTTGAGTAGTTCAGAGGGTGAGTGGCCACGTCGTAGTTCGCGACGGCGGTATCCGTAGAGTATGTCGTCATATCCCATTCGATCCCTGCGTCGAGGAACATCTTCTTTACTGAACGATTTAGTGCCCCGACCATACGTTTTGCACGTCCATTAGCCATGGGAACATGGGCTAGTTCCTGTTTCCATTCAATGTCCTTTTCGGACATGAAATCCCCTAAATCTTTGGCCGAAAAGCAAGTCGCATTTTCGACGACAAGCGTCTAGGGTGGTTCGAACGGATGTATGATCTCCGTTCTTTCAAAGGCTATTACGACTTCTGAAGTGACTTTTTTCGTCGCTTTTGCCAAAGACCAACCAGTAAAATGTTCCACGAATACCAGAATGTACTGATATCCATTCTTTGTTTTTGGTAAGGGCCCGGTAAAGTAGATTGCGGAGGCGGAAAACAGGCCTGTCAGGGAAACCTTGAGTTTTTCATTTACTGGGGGATAGGCTTCGCACGTTGGCATGAGTCGCAGGACTTGACGTACATATAGACGTCACTATGCATATATGGCCACTAAAAATGATTGTTGATGAAGTTCGGCGTGGTAGCTATATACCAATGGCTGATGTTGTCGAAGTAGGTGCGTAGGATTTGCAACCTGCTGCCCATGGGGCCACTAAATTGGGACAGTCGGGGTACGCCAGAATAGCTTTCCATCTCAAACCATGAAGTGTTTTACCATACGACGGACTGAGGTCGGGAAGCGCTGAAGGCCTTGTTTCGGACGGAATCCCTGCAGATAGTCACGGAGCTCCATCATATAAGGTTCCATCTTCTGTTACAGATCTAGCTCCTGTTGCTCAATGACTCCAACAATGCCTACGAGATTCGTGCCATCTTGGCCTTTGTACTCTTCATTGGTGGGCGCTGAGCCATATATGGAGAGGTAGTCGGCGACGCAACTAGTAGTGCGGTTGTAGAACTCAGCTTCAAAGTCGTACTCGGCCAGTAAGTCGAGCCAACGAGCGAGACGCCCATGAATGTGGCGTCTCTGGAATTAATATCTTAGTGTATGGTGGTCCGTTATGAGCTCGGATGGATTGGAAGAGAGGAGGTACACTCTGAACTTCTTTAAAGCTAAAATGAAGACCGGAGCCTCACGATCAAACGTACTATAGTTCCATTTAGCCTGATTCATAGTGCATCTGGCGAACCCACTAGGGTGATAATGACCATCCCCCTTCTTCTGTGCTAATACCACACCGAAGGCCAAGGCGGAAGCGTCCGTCTCGACGATAAAGGACTTCTCAAAATTGTGAAAGACCAATTCCGGCGGGGAGATTTTGGAAGACATTAGGCTATTAAATGATTCTTCCGTATCGGTCGTCCAAGTGAGGGCGGTGTTCCCAGAAGAAGAGGAGTGAAGAGAGGAAAACATGATGGTAAATCCACGGATAAATCGGCAGTAATATCCTACCATACCGAATAAACTTCATAGTTCGGTAAGATAGGTAGGTCGCGGCGCATCTTGTTTCGCCTGTATTTCCCTCGGGTCCACTATGACTCCACACTTACTGACTATGTGTTATAGTAATTCCACGTGAGATTGTGGGAAGGAGCACTCGGATATTTTTAGCTTCAATGAGTGGATGTGGATCCTCTCGAAAACAATAATGAGTCGTGAGATATGTTCTTCCATGGGTTTAGAGAATATAACCACATCATCAAGATAGACACGTACGAAGAGTAAATCAGCCGATACGATGCCCATCATTCGTTGAATGGTCGGGGGTGAGTTAATTAGACCGAACAGCATGGCCTCAAACTGTAAAGTACCGGAACGTCAGAGAAACGTAGTCTTCTATTTTCAGTCTTCACCGACTTGTACCTGTCAGTATCCCGTGAATATGTGTAGGATGGAGAAGACGATGCTTCCCTCCAGTTCATCGAATATTTCCTGTACCTTGGGAAGCGTTCAACGGTCGGGCTTTATCATATTGTTTAGGACGTGGTAGTCTACACAAAACTTTTGCTTTCCATCTTTCATCTTTCATCGTGGATATGACAACCGGAAAAGGCGAAGGAGAGGTTATCGGCTTTGTTATTCCAGCGACAAGCATCTTTCCAATGTCCTTGCGCACCACTTCGTTGCAGCGAGGTTCCAAACGTCGGCAAGGGTAACAGATCGGAGTGTCCGTTGCGAGCTCTAAAGAGTGCTTGACATAGACTTCGTCGGCTTGGTTGAGGTCGTCCAGGCTCCAAGCGATGATTACCAATCCTTGCAAAGATAAGATCAAAGACACAGAATGGACTGTCGGGAGATGTGCGAATTTTTCTTGTACAAAGGCAGGGTTTCGTTTTCCTCCACGACAAACCTCTTCCTTTACTTCTGTAGTAGAGTGGGTGGTAACTGGAAATCCAGAATGTTTCTCCCGGATGGTCAGTACGAGACCTTCCTGGTGGCTTTCATCACCGGAAGATGAGGAACCAGATTCATCTGCAAGGTCTGAGTCCGAAGTGAAGTCTTCACTATCAGTATTGTCAGAAATTGCACATCTTTTGCCAACATCCGGATCCAATTGGAGCACTACTTCTCGACCATTTATCTTCATACCAGCGATGACCTTCACGGGGTCAATTCGAGTGCGAAACCGTTCGAGCGTTGGGGTACCTATTATGTCATCGAAGGGTGTATAACCGACGAATAGGAAGCTTAAATGAACAGTAACATCTCCGAAGGTGCCCGGGACGTCCTTAAATCCATCCAGGGCAGAGCAAGTCAATCCGTTGGCTACGATGATTTCACGGGGGGAATTGGAAGATGTGAAGGACAATTTTTTCACAAAATCTAGAAAAATAATATCAGATACGGCACCCGTGTCCAGCAGGATCCCGAAATATTTACCGTAAACCTTCGTCTGTTCGCATCTAAAGACACGTGGATCCTCAGGTTCCAGTTCTTGAGCTTCCTGTATTGTGATGGCTGATTTTGTGCCCTTTCTGCGCTTGATAGTTGGATTAGGTCTTTTCTAGCCTCAATGGCGTCATCTCTAAGAAGTTAGCCGAACGAGATCCCTGAAGAAGCTTTAGCAAGTTCCTTGGGAACTTTGGACTCTGGTACAAGCTTAGGCGCATTCTTCTTCTTGTTTTGAATCTTCTTACGGTAGTTTCTCTTCTTCTTGGGACGGGGGACGTCGATATGTGCGCGGGTTGATAGGATTGATTTCCCAGATTTGAAATAAGGAAGTGTCCTTTTTCTAGAAGCATTTCAGGCGACGGTGGTCCATCTGCAAAACGCTTGAGGGTGAGAACGGCCTCGGCTTCCAACTCTACTCTTTCCATGATAGCAGTGAAATGAGCACTAGGATCAACACTATTATCATCCTCATTTATGGTGACATGGTCATATCTAGATGCTATGGCTTCATTATGGTCCTTCGCAGACCAGCAGTTTTCTTCTGCATGTCCTAACTCGTGGCAGTTTGGGCATCACACCGCTTTGTACGGGTTTTACACACAACGATTGGGCGAATGACCGTACTTCTTGCAGTACGAGCCTTGGAGTTCCGCATCAAATTAAGTAGCAACTGGGGTTGTCGTATTCCGGATTAGTAAGGCCAAATCGGTTAGTTGAACTTCAAGAGCATCAACCTTGTCATCCACATGATCTTTTGGAACTCATGAGCTCATAGAGAGTCTCTACATTGCTTTTGGGTGGATAGAACGACCAACATCGTTATGTATTTTGTTTGAATGAGAAGAATTTCAAGATAATGATATGCCAAAGAAAGAAACACAACTGATGTTGAAATCATGAACTGAATGTTTGGCTCCCGCTAATCTAGTCACACCGCGACACATTGCAATTTGAGAAAGCTTGGGATTCGTTAAACTTGGTTTTATCAAAGAGACGCTCCATATCACGAAGGGACTCATTTAGCTTACTGTCGGGTAACCTTGCGTTGATGCATTGCTGAAGAACGTCCTCAACATTGACGTTCTCAACAAACGAATCAAATCACTCCTTTTTAAAATAGGAGAAGACGACATCTTTTGATGTCAGCTCATCGTCTTTCACGAATGTGTCGAAGAAAAACTCGAATGCAGCTCCATCTAGGATGGAAAGTAGTTCGACAGACTTGTCTTCGGTATTCTTGCCTCTCATCACGACATGTTGGTAGTAGAACATGAACTTGCGGACATCTCCTTCTCCAGTGAAAATGCTAGTTTAAGGTTCATCACGACTGTGCCTCCATGGAAGTACCATGTTGACGTCTCTCTTTTGAGCTTTGCATGGGGGGGAATAAAATGTGTTGTGGATGAAAAAAAAGAGGAATTAAGTGGAAAAGCAATTGAATGCAGAAGTTACAAAATGTCGACTCCGAGGAGGTTTCGAAGAGAGAAAAGTGTGTTGTCTTTTTTTCAAGTCTTTGAGTCGCGCAATTAGTTGGACTTCTTATAGCAAGAATGCCGGGTGATTTTTTACAGTATCTTTCTACCAGTATGCCGTGCGCACGATAGTCGCACGATAGCCGTTCGATAGTTGTACGTCACACAAAAAATATCTCCCAAGTATCTGACTTTTATAGCTTACAGTCGAGTACAGTACAAAAGTGGGGTGCACCACATACATGATGCGACCTAACGGAAGTCGAGGCTCATAAAGGTCTCTCTATATGTGAGCGTTACCACGATTCCATACGGTCAACAGTGCGCAAGATTATGTTGGATAATCCAAAGGCCGAGTTGTATCTAGTGCTCGCTGTGTCATTCAAATCAATGAATGACACAGCTCGTCCAGATGAATTGGTACCATCGGCACTCTTATATGGCGAATACCCCCAGAAATAGAAATTCCATCAGCATTTGGTAGAAGATTGACAACTGATGAACGAGGACAAATCTCCGTAATGATAAGAAACGAGTCACAAACGAATGGATACCATGCCCGTAACAGGGGCAATTAATCATATCGTTCCAAAGGCCACCGATGCCTTATATGAACCTGGTGATGATGTGCTTGTGTGGAAGGAAAGGAAAATTCCCAGAAAAACGGCGAATACATGGGACCATTTAAAGTATCATCTTTCGATCGGCAAACTAAACTGGTTTTTATTTATGAATCACCTAATCATAAACCAGGACCCTATGATGTTGAACAACTTAAGCCATACTTGAGTCTACAAACATTACCCAATACCCTCTTCTTGGATCTTAAAAATTGCCTCAAACACTTCAAGACGCCGAAATCAAAGGATGACATTTTTTTGACTGAAGTGATCCCATTAAAAGATGCTCGAAGCCAATCGTCTCAGATGATGGCAGCAAGAAAGGAAGAGATCAAGAATCTGATAATTCGAGGGACATTTAAAGTCATGTTACAAGAGGACGTCCCTCCTAACGCAAACTTGATTCCCGGAAGGCTGGTTCTTACGCTAAATTCAAAAGCAGATGGTACTATACTACACAAGAAACTCTTTGTGATTGGCAGTCACCGCGATAAGTTAAAAGACTTCATGGGGAATTCTTCACAAACATTGCAGCCCCAATCGATAAGGCTGCTACTGGCATTAGCTTCGGTATTTGTTTTTGACGACTGGAATTCATACGTCACTCAAGCTTACTTAAAATCTTCAATACCTCTAGCGCGCGAACCTTTCCTTACTTAATCCGTTCCTGAACTTGAGTTGGACGCCGATCAATGCATGAAAATACTACAGCCTCTGTACGGGCTGTCAGAATCTGGTGATCTTTGGTATGAGACACTGCAGCAACATCATCTCCATGACCTTAAGATGCTACAACTACGCTCAGATACGTCATTCTTCCACTTACTACGAACATCAATACTAATAGGCATGTCAGGAACCTACGTTGACGATTTATTAGGAGCAGGTAGTTCAACTTTTAAACAAATTTCAACAAAAACAGAAGACAGGTTCTATATGAAACCATCATCACACCTACCATGTGAATTCTCAGGCTTCAAACTTCAACATGACACCAATTACAACATGGAGCAAACAAAGCACCACTATCTGAAAAAACTGTAATATCTCGAATCGAACTTCAACATTCACTAGCTTCCGTTCAATGCGAATGCGATTAGCTTGGCTGTGCCACACACGTCCTGAGTGTTGTTTTCAAGTATCATCACTCGCTCAAATCATAGAATACAACTACAACAAAACACTAGCAATATTCATCGCAACTATTAACAAGGCAACGACTTATGCCGAAATACATACGGTTTAAATTAATTGTCAAGGCTTGGACATCTCTTCGCTTAGAATAATTGGATACTCTGATGCGATCTTTGACAACAACGTAGATCTTTCATCACAGCTAGGATTTATTATAATACTATGTGACTTATGCACAAGAGTCGTATCATTGATCTTCAAGTCGTATCATTCTAAACCCCTATGCCGTTCAGCTATGGCTGCAGAGGTCATAGCCTTTAGTGACCTCTTCGATCCGGCTTATACCTTACGATCTGAAATCGCTCTCCTGGAAAACAAGAACACTCTTCTGCACCTCTTTACGGATAACAAAGGACTGTTTGATGTTATTATCAAGGGTGCAAGGACTTCCTAAAAACGTCTAATGTTAGACATAGCCAACGCCCGTGAAGGGTTTAAAACGGGAGACATCTCAAACATAGGTTTAGTGAAATCAGAGTCCAACATAGCGGATGGCCTCACTAAACACATGGCAGAGGCAGCTTCACGAAACGTTTTACAGTCTGGAACCCATGAACGTGACCCCGTCCAATGGGTTATCAGAGACGAATCAGATCCAACAGGCACAACTTGAGCTTCTTCGAAACATCCCCTCGATATATTTCCTCATCAACCTTCACGCTATCATCACTTTAGCTTGCTCTTATATTATCTTTAGTCCTGTCACATTAACTCTTTCCATAACATCCTAACATACGAACAAATCGCAAACTAATTAACCTAGTTTTATCTTAACGTCAAAATATTTTAAACGTTAGCTCACTGAAAAGTGACTATCATGATTATTATTATCATCAAACGATTGGTATACTTAACAGAACTTCAGCTTTAATCTTTTTATCAACATTCCTACTGGTAAAAAAACCTCAGCATCACATCATGCCACCATGAAAACTTATGAAAAAATTAATTAATTAATGGCACTTTTTTAGCGAGTAGGGGATATGATTAACTAGACGCAGATCACTTGCCAAGTTTAGAAGAACCCACACTAATTTAATCATCAAACAAGGCATAGGTATCTAGATCAATAGATCCAGCCACCTACGTACTGTGTACGCGTGTGGCTACTTTCGGTCTTGAAGAAGATTTTTCCGCCGACAACGATCTGCTGTCTTGGTTTCGCTGCTAGTGTCCTTCTTCTCTATAAGAACGCCAAACAAGCGCAATTATTTTCCTCCCATTTTCCTCTTCTTTACTGTTCACAACTATAATTAATATGTAATAAGTTTATAATTATTACCGACACGGTGTAGTCACCAAGTTCAAGAAGTCATCAAGTCTTGTATAGTTACCGTCTCGTGCTCGTCCGCTCTGTCCAAATAACTGTTGTCAGTTAATGAGTACATTGGTCCTACCTAGCTCATGTCCCTTGCACATTAGTGCCTGCCCATTCGCCCACATCCTAACCACTGGCCTACCGACTCGCACATACCTTCTTAACTGCATACGACTATCCACACAGAGTGCATTCACACTGCGTCGACTCTCAACGTGTACTCCTACAGTATACCACACTATATCACACACCCTAATTACTTCCCCCTTTTGGTCACTGTATTACGCATTGGCGCTGATTTCTATCGCCGAATACAGGCCATCTCCGTTCACGTGTATACTTCTACAATCATAATATTTATCAATATGATGATCCACATATCATCAGATTCATTCCCCTCGAAAATAAATACAATAATAATAATAGAAACAATACCAAATCATACATGGTACAACTTCTGTTAACTACTGTTCAACAGTTTATATATCTACAAACTTATATGGTAATGACTATTGGTAAATTACCTCCAGTCTTAATGTTGATACATTCTATCTTCCCGCAATTAAATAACAATAAACAGTTATGTCAACCAAGCGTGCCCCAACTTATGTGGCAAATACAATTGGTACATTAACTTCAGTCTTAAACTGTGATAACAGAGATCTTCCCGCATGCTTAATTTTCATGTCAACTAAGCGAATAAAAACTTAGTTGGTGATTACTAATACTATTAGTCTATTAACTTCAGCCATGACAGCCTCACTGAGTGATAGAACCTATCCAACTGCACTTATGCGTCCTCTTCTTCCTAAGTTGCAGCCAGCAAAATCATGTTAATAATTAAACCTTATGCCACAACTAAAGATTGACACATTCCATCACATGCGAATGTTTTGTCTACCACAACCGTTTACAACTTTCGTTCGTAATGTCATGGTACTGTCAAGAGCGAATGGGTAGACTGATTAACCGAGCCCCTGATCCTTCTTTCTAAACTAGTATGACCCACATTAATAACAGCATTAGCGCAATCATACCTAATATTCTTCAAGTAAAAACACCATGTACAGTGCAACTATTTCACATTTGACACCAACCTGCAATACTGTACATTGCCACCTACAGCGGAAAGTTAGATTCATGCTATACTAATTCTGTGACCCACATGTGGACATCCTAGGATTGCTACCTAGTCTTCCGCCGATAAATAAGCATCAATGTCTCTGGTTTCGGTCCTGTAATTCTTCTTCTTTATGAGAATGCCACCAGAACCATTCTATTTTCTCCCCTTTCCTCCTTTCCTCACTTTTATACTACATCATTAAACTCTGTTCAGATCGTCGTATCCGCAAGGATATTGATATCCTCGCAGTCAGAAGCCAACTGCTCCGTATTTATATGTACATTTGCTAGTCCTTCCCCTGTTACCGCCCTGACTACGACCTCTCACACGATCTCACTCGCTTCCCTTTTACTCTCCTTATCAGACCTTCCGACCTGACCTCTGTAAGTGTATATACTTATTACTCCTACCCTTTGACACCTTCCTCTTCAGTACACTCAACATCGTCACCCAATGAACCCTGCTTAACCAAAACCTCGTTAATCGCATCTCTTACTGCCTACAGTCTCTACGATCACGTGGATTGCCAGAATCCACATCTAAGGTAATACTCAACGTACACGTGGCTGTATTTTACCAACTGACGCTTATCGTAAACCGTCACGAATACAGCAGTTTTGCCCCTACCAGTGTCATTCGACACTCTAGATTCTTTCAAACCTATATGAAAATGATGGCTTACAAGTGAGCATAATAGGTTAGTTGTTCCAAGAACACTGTTTGGTAGTGGGGACAGGCTGACCATTGATCGTGCTACTCAAGTAATATTTGAAAAAACTGTATTGAAGATGAAACGGACGTGGAAAACGATGTCGAAAATTATGTATTTATGGACCCACCAGAGCTTCATTTGACATCTGTGAATGATTTGGAAAGCATAGAAGCAGAAGCAGCAATTGACGATGTTTAAAAACAATTCTTAACGTTGGGGAGATCAGCTGGAGATTGTATGTGTAACGATTTTTTAAGTCTCATTGGTACTAATACAAAACATATGTTGGAATTTTGTGTAAAGTTCAAAATTATTTCATCCATAAGAGAATATTATAGGCTACAAACCATGAAAAAGGTGTAAAAACAAGGGTTTATGAAGAAAACGTTTTGTTCAAACGGCGTGAATGTTGAACTATTGTCAAGAGACCCACTTGAGGTTAATAAAAGTCGAAATAAACATTCATCTGTGTTTCCAGGAATGAATGCCTACTTCCAAGCGGTGAAAGTGTACGGATGTGCCAGGGAACCATTCATTTATTTTATTGATATGAACGCCCGTATTGGGCCATTCGTAGAATGGACATTCAAACATCGTAGATTTTCCCTGGGCATTCATTTTGTCAAAAACTGGTAATTTTATGAACGTCAAGCATTCAGTGTTTTGTAGTTACGTGCAGTTGTGACAATTAATCATAAAAATTATGTGGGCCACAATTTTGGTCATTGCTGTCACCACTTTTTAATCCAATTTTATGAAGACAGTGATTATAGTAGTGCGAGTATGACCGCCAGTAATACAAAAATATTAGAGAGGAATGCAGGAAAGCCTCCAGCAATGCCATTTCTGTACGTCATGAATGCCTACATTGAATATCTGAAAGGGGGCCATTCTCATTTACCTGAGAGATTATAAATGTATCATGTCCGTTACATGATTTAATGGACAAGTTTACATCAATGATGCACATTAGGGAATTGGAATCAATAAGAAATGGAAGGGATTTTATAAGCATATGACTTCAAGTTACCAACTATGTGGTGACAACTTAGATATGTATTGATATATATTCAACATTGACGTGAGAGATTATAAATGTAACGTGCCCGTTCCGTGATTGAAAGGACACGTTCAAAACAATGGTGCACATTAGGCGATTGGAATCAATAATAAATGGAAGGGATTTTATAAGGATATGAATTTAAATATCCAACGACGTGGTGACAACTTGTATATGTATGGTACATGTTAAAGTTGTCAACAAGTCGTTGGAAAATTTATGAAAGCTGTTTCACCTGTTCAGACTACTGTTACGATAATTTGAAGAGATGAAAGGGTTTTCATAACAATAATAGTCCACGTACATCCAATAGTTGTAAAATGTCTATTTAAGGGAATGTTTGCATTAGTAGTCGAAAATGTTGAATCCCCTTCCTTTCCATGCCAAGAATTCTTGTAACTACCATTCGCACGAAGTGTGGAAAGGTAAGAAATCGTTTGCGTTATTAGTTATTAGTTGTTGTTAGTTTTGTATTTGATAGATTTTGTCTTCCTAAGTGTGGAAAGGTTGGAACTCTTTTGCGATCTTGAGGAGGTTGAAAAGCATAACATGACTTCCTGTCCCTCGTTAGATCGTAAACGCTTACATACTTTTTCATATTTAGTTGTTAGTTTTTGGTTTCCCCAAGCGTGGAAGGGTAGGAAATCTTTTTCAATCTTGTGGAGCATGGGAAGCATAACATGACTTCCTGGCCCTCGAGGGGTCGTACATGGTTATATTCTTTTTTATATTTGGGTAGAATGAATTGTTGCAATGACTTCTTAGTTTTAGTTATTAGTTGTTAGTTTTTCCCTTCCCAACTTGCGGAAGGGAATAACGTAACCTATTTCCTACCCTTGCCCACTTCAAGTGTGGTAGAGTAGGAAATAGGTTACGTTACGTTATAGTTCACTCTGAAAATGAGGGCACCTGTTCTACAGATGACTACCTTTACATAGTGATTACCCCCACCTGCCCATACATGATTGTGAGGAACAATCATGTATGGGTAGGTGAGTGTGGTGATTTGTTCAAGCTTTATTTGTACGAACTGTCCATGTTGTGTTATAGTAATCGCAATGTACGGTTTCTCACATCTCAATGGATCAAACAGGCTATTCGAATGTTATATTATCAGAATTAGAGCCTGTAATTGTACCGTAACTTGACAGACTCTCATTCTGAGACATGTGACAAATAATAAAGTATATGTTATATCCTCAGAATATAACGTAGATATTATTACTTGTACAATGACAGGCTGTCATGGAATTGACACTGTTTAGTGAAATCATTTATATTAGTTTACTAAATGTAGTTATAGTGATAATTATGTAATGAAGTGTACATAAGAAGAGACAACTTGAAGATAAAATGACTGGAAAAATGAAAATAAAGGTACTAGCTGTCTTAAACGTGATGAACATGATCAGGACCGTAGTCAATGGACAGTTCCTTACCAATTTCAATAGGACATAAAGCACGAATCTCCAAATTTTTGTAAGAAGTTGCAGCCGCATCAGTTCTCAACTTTC
>JAULBU010055815.1:0-12196 GCA_032358235.1 Odonthalia washingtoniensis | reverse complement strand
GTACGATAGTCCCGTCCTTCACAGCGTCCATGTCAAACCATGGCGCCTGGCCAAATACTTCAGGATCATCGAAGGGTCCTGCATCATCAAACGCAACTGGTGCGGGGTGTTGCTTATTATTACCAGCCAGAAAACTAGGCTGTCTTCCCGGATCCTCCGGAGGGGTTGTGGACGTTCCTTCCGCAGGAGGGTTAGGTACTGGTGGATTAACTTCATCTTCCGCACGCGGCGTTCGTGAAGTCATACCTCGAGTCATCGCAGGGGGAATTACTGGCTCTGTCGCAGTGGTTGGGTCTGTTGGGGAAGTTTCTTCAGCGGACGCAGAAGGACCGGTTTTTGATTTTTGAATATCGTCCGTTACGGTCGATACCCCAGTAGTTAGAGGGATTGGAACAGTCTCACCTGCCATCGCGGCAGTTATGGAGCTTAAATGGCAAAACCACGAAGTCGGAATACGGCGAATGAACGGACGCTTTCGATTGAAAGCGGATTGCAAAACTGACGAAATTTAATTCGAATAAGCAGATGATATTCGATAAGCCGGGAAGGCGCTCGCGTTATTCAAATTGGCGGGCAATTCGGGTTCGCGCATTGCGCCTCACTCTTGATGAGGGGGTGGTGTAGTGCAATTGGTCGCTACACGTGGACGTAGTCGGCCTCAAATTCGATGTCAGCACTTCTGTCGCTTTGGTCACTTTTTGTCATGCTAGATCACGCGGTCATACTTTTTATCACATTTATCACGTTTTCTACGTTTGGCCTGGTTCTGGTAATTGAACCACCGGCCACGTGTTTTCCGGACAGCTGTACACTCAGTACAGTACTTTACTGTACTTGGTGTACTGTACGCCCCTCCTTTTGCCGTCAGACGACGGGTGAAGCTTACTTAAGGGGGGTTTTCGCCGTGGATTCCCTTAACGATAATAAACGCAAGCAGTACCGAGACTTCTTCTATCCCCAAAGTTTGCCTCCGACCGTCATAGCGAAGCCACTTTGGCTACGATTGTTCCCCAATTTCGTCTGCGAGAGTCAGTCATCCGCGCATTACACGCGTCGCTGGCCCGGCTCAACATAACGCCCGTTCGATTCCTCCGTCTTACCAACTTTGACACAGATTCGACAGGACTCGCGTCGCGTGTTTACACACCGCCTCAGAATCGTAATTGAACCCCCGATATCGCGCGGTCACCCCACCATCTACTCTAACCCTCCGGTGATAGTCGCCGTCAGCCTGATACGACTCCACCTATCAATCGGCAGGATGCCACCTTGATTCCCAGTCTCTCTCTCTCTTTCCCCCTTTGGTTGAATGCAAGTCAACACGGGCTACTGTGGAAAGAGGTCCCGAACACCTTTAGTGCCGGTGCATTGCATTTCACGGGCGTAGGAGTACGGGGAGTCATAGCTTGCGTCGAGACGGGTGGCATACCTGCTTCCAAAGCAGTGGGTTCAGATTCTCTTGAAGATGTTGGAATGGAAGGTCTTACAGGATCTGACATTGAATTAATGGGCGACGTTGTTTCGCGTATGGACTTGGTGGTGATACAACTTTCTTTCGAAGTGGTGGTTGTATCTTCTGAATCTAACCAGTTGGGGGTCCGACACCAGTCATGGTCAATAAATAACAAAACGTACGGAGAAAATCCGGTAATGGGCGAACGTCAAGTGACGGAGGGAAGACAAGACACGGATAGGTAGAAAATCGCCTGAATTATTCGAATCGCTCGACCAATTCAAGGATTGGAATGAAGTAATGATCGACAAAACCTTTTTAGGGACGACACATGGTGTCTTGTTCTTGAAGAGGGGGTCGTGTGGTGCAATTCGTTTTTGAACACGTGTATTTTTAGTGACTTTTGTCTTATTTTTTGTTTTGTGTAGGACCACATTTTTTGGGTGGCTTTTCACAATTTCCACGTGAATTTTAAGACATATTTACTCATTACACTGTACCGGTGGCTCCCGCCCCGCTACCTTGTATAATACGCTCCCACTGCCATTCGGCAGCAGGTGGAGCCCTCGTGTGCCTCTCTTCAATTCTAATAAATAATAGCAACTTTACGTCTGAACCTAACTCCGATACTTGCATTTTTTGAACCATAACAAAATCTTTTTCGGCTACAATCGGACCTCAATATCTCTTGCGAGAGCCGCTCAACCGTACATTACAAGCGCGTTTCTTTGTCCGCCTCAGTCCACGTCGTATTCACATCCACCGCTTTACAAGCGCGCTAAGATCAATACGAATCTCATCCATCTACCGCCACCTGCGACAATACGATCTCTCCCTCCCCTTTTTGGTGGAGTGCAAGCCCCAAAACGAGCTACTCGGAATGAAGGGTCACAAATAGCCTTTAGTGCTCCATTTCCTCCTCTCTGGAGTTTATTGCACTACATTTCTTTTGAAACCACTGCATTCATAATGCAATACATGCAAGTTGTTGTTTTCGTTGAATACACATTTATTCCCGCCCTTTGCCAGTTTTTTAAACTTTACACGGTGTTCACTTCTTACATTTTCAATATGACCACACAGTTCACATTTCCCATCTTGTCCTGTATTTTCTCCATCATTCCCATACACTTCCACATCATCTACTCTTTCCAATTTTTCAATATGTTTCCTAACATAATTACCACCATCAACCTCCACTGCCATTCCCAATTTACATTCTTTCCCATTGTGAGGTTTTTCCTTGCAATTTTTCCCAGTCGTAGCTCCCACCTTCTTTCCAGTCCCTATTTTCTTCTTTCCACCCCACAACGCACCTTTCCTATTTTCCTGGTGAGATTCAGCATCCACTTCAGAGCCATCCTCCTCGTCCACCCAATAACTGTCTTCGTCTCCATCACTTCCCAAGTGATCACATAACTTTCCTTCTAAACAACTACCCTATTCCATCTCATGCGGGAGGTACATCAACATTCCTCCCCCATAGCCATTATTTTCTTCTTTTAAATGTTCTTGTTTTTCACCACCATTTCCTGGACACTTCTTTACATCTTCAGTGCCAATCAAGTATATTACTTCAATCTTTCTTTCCTCATCCTCTTCACCATACCTATCTACAAAATATTTGATCGCCTATCACACAATACAAATAAATATGTTGTTTGTTCATTTCTTTTTGCTTGTTTGCTGATGAAACTTACCGTTTTCGAAAAAAGGTCTACAAAAAAATCCCTACTGACACATACAGACCAGTCGTACTTCCCAGACTTTTTTCAGATGTTGATATCAAAGATTTTAACCTGTTTCCCGTCAAAAATGTTTCCTTTTCCAGTTGTTTGTTTCCCTTTTTACGGACTTTCCACAACACTTAGGAAGGACACAGCGTTTTTTATAACACTTTTACAGATGCAACGGACGACGGTGAAACAGGTTTTTTAAAAAAACCCTACGCACTAATAATGTGTAACCATAATTGCACTATTCACAATGTTTCTCATAAAAGAAGATGACATGTTCTTTCACATGTTTGAAGATTGTTTACACACGTGTTTCATTGTTTACACGTTACCGTTATGACCCCCAAGTAACCCTCTGTCCCCGGTCTGCTGTACCTTATGAAAATTACTTCTTTAGTGGGTGATCATACAGTTATTTCGACTCTAAGCCAATAAAAACCTGCCATAGAAAACATGATTACAAGTGCACATTTGGTCCCAAATCTGCCCCTTCTAATATGGCCCCTCTGTTAAACGGGTTGGGTTCGGAGTAATGTTTACTGTTTGTCCTCGTTTCATAATCACGTGTCAATCTGTCACTTCCTCAAAATTTGTGACACACCATTTGATAGTGGTTCTTTTCTTGCCGTCATCAAAATTTCTTCTATAATTATCTCTATTAGCATGAAAATCTTGCTGATGCGTTCTGGTGCTCTGTTTGTATAGAGGATTATGTGGAAATGTTGAACGTCATGTCTCACCTTTGTTAGCCTACATTGCAGCATCAACAGAGTGGACAAATTTCAAAGATACGAAAAATATATCAAACATGTTTCACAATATACCTGCATTCACGACGACGATATCACCATTAACATCGTCGATATGTATATCACGTGTATCACCTAGACAACAATCACGATCACAATCATTAACATCAATTCATACAACACAATTTCGACCACAGACGACAACGAAATGTACATTAGCATCACCACCACCACCTCCACCAATACCAACAGAAATGGAAGAACCTGTTAAAGAAATACATGGAGTTGATGAATATTTAAATACATTAAGAAATAATGTAGATAGTTTAGTTATATTAAAAATATTTGCACCGTGGTGTCGTTCATGTAAAGCATTAACACCAAAAGTAAATCGTTTAGCAAGACAATATAATCATATGAAATTTTTTAAAATGAATTATGAACAAAATAAAGAGTTATGTAAACGTTTGGGCATATATTCAATGCCTACTTTTATAATGTATTATGGTCAGCGTGGTGAGCTTGATAAATTTACTTGTGGCCCTGCAAGAACTGCTATACTTACAAGGAAAATCGTTGAATTTGAGAGAGGTTATTGTTTACTTGATGAAAATAAAGATAAACAAGTTAAACAACCTTCCTACCAAAAAACTACTACTACGAAAGAGGGACAACAACGTCCACCTTCGGCTATTTAATTTTGGCAAGTATTATGAAAAGGTTCTTTTCCATTTTTTCATTTATTGTATTTTCATAATAATAGGTTTATGTGACATTTAAATTTAAATGTGAGAATACGTTTCTTCTTCTCGTCGGGAACGAAATAAGCTTTTAACATACATTATTGGGAATATGTACACAGAAATGTTTCATATATAGATTTAGCAATCCGTTTTTTTTATTATTATTATTATTACAAAGAACAACAAACTTAAAGAAACAAATAAAGGAAAAAAAACTGTTACTACATAAAGCATAAATCATAAGAAAATAGATTACAAAAGATCAATAATAGCTTGTTCGACAGCATCGGCACTATTACTAGCCATATGATCAACACGTTTACCATGTTGATAAAAAATAAACGTAGGAAAACCTCTAACGCCTAAACTTTGTGCGAAATTTTGCTCAATATCACCATCATCTGCACAAAGTTGAAAACATAAAACATCTTGATTTAAATAATTAGCAGAAATCCTAGCAAACGGTCTTTCAATTCTTTTACAGCTTCTACATGATTTTGAATATATTTTTAAAACTGTTACACTACATGTTTGTTTCAATGATTCCAATGTCTCCATGTTTGTTATATGTGTCGGCTGTGGATGCTGTACAGATGATGATGACGATGTAGGTGAAGATGGTGGTGCTAATGAATTTTTAGTTATTGTTTTTGGATTCGATATGTTATGTTTAACTTGTCTTTGACCGGTTGTCGTTCTCAAAAATGTTGAAGATGTAGATGCCGTGGAGTGATGGACATGGGGAAGCGTTGCTGATGATGGTATAAAACATGTTGTTAATGGTGTTAATGATGCCATCTTGCAGTTGTATTCGTCACTCACAGTTGTATTCGTCACTCTCACGGTCAATAAGTCTGTTGCGAACAGAATCCGTTGCAACGGAAAAGGGCTGACATTATTATGATGATGACAGTCGTCTCTCAGCACTGAGGAATGATTGAAGAACAAAATTATAGATTTTTATTTCAGTTGATGATTCAAGACACGTCAGCCCAATTTTTATTATACTCTTAACCATTCAAACCAATCAAATAATAATAATTTTTTAAAATTATTATTATTGAATAAAAGCAACTGTAATTTTACTAATATTTAACGCATCTACGTCTTAAAACATTTCACTAATCAAAATACTGTGGTACAGTACGAACCGATCCCACATCTCCCGCAAAAAATTGAAAGAACAAGAAAGAGATCAAACCTGAACCTCCATCTGATCAACGACCGCAGCAGTGTGGGGGTCGACGACGGGGAGCCAATATTTTGAGGCCAGCGATTTTTTCCGTTTTTTTGGTGTGGATTTTACCGACCGGAAAAAAGCAGAGCGTCTTTCCCATTCTGTGTGCGACCTGCAGAACAATGCCACCCTGTCGTCAATTGACCAACTATACCAACGACGGCAACCACGTCGACAACAAGATGATTACTGGTTTACGTTGTGCTTTCGTGACTTGTAGTAACAACATCTCATTCATCCCACGTACTCGTCTTCATTCTCTTTCATCTTCATCATCTTCTTTCACTCCTCAAAATTCTCGACCATGTCTTCATTCAATTCAACAACAACGACGTTTAAAAACAACAAAAATGACTACAACCGACAGTAATACTTCTACATCGCCATCCGCACTTCCACCAAAACGTGAAATTGGAATAGTATCAGCCGATCTAAGAACAGAAATGACTAAATCATATATGGAATATGCAATGTCTGTAATTTTAGGAAGAGCAATGCCAGATGTACGTGATGGATTAAAACCAGTACATCGTAGATTATTATATGCAATGTATAAATTAAAATTACCACCTACACTACCATTTCGTAAATCAGCACGTGTAGTAGGTGAAGTATTAGGTAAATATCATCCACATGGTGATACAGCAGTATACGATGCTTTAGTTAGATTGGCACAACCATTTTCAATGTCAATACCATTAATTGAAGGACATGGTAATTTTGGTTCAACTGATGGTGATCCTGCTGCAGCTATGAGATATACTGAATGTAGATTATCACCTGCTTCATACAATGGATTATTAGATAATTTAAATGCAGATGGTATAGTTGAAATGTATGATAATTTTGATGGTAATGAAATTGAACCAGCTGTTTTACCTGCTAAATTTCCAAATTTATTAGTTAATGGTAGTTCAGGTATTGCTGTTGGTATGGCTACTAATATACCACCCCATAATTTAAATGAAATCATTAAAGCTGTTTTAGAAATTATTGAAAATAATGATATAACTGATGAAAATTTAATGGAAATTATTAAGGCACCTGATTTTCCAACAGGTGGTGTTATTGTTGGTACTGCTGATGCTAAAGAAGTTTATAAAACTGGTCGTGGTCGTATTATAGTACGTGCTTGTGTACATCGTGAATATATACATGTTGATGGGAGTACATCAAAAGTAAGTGACATTGAAGATCAAGAAAGAAATACAATGAAATCAAAGAAAAAAACAAAAAAACAAAATGTTGCAAACAAAGGTAAAGAAATCAAAAGAGAAGCTTTAATTGTAACTGAATTACCATATCAAGTAAATAAGTCAATATTAGTAGCAAAAATTGCAACGTTAGTCAATGAAAAAAAACTTGAAGGTATTATTGATTTACGTGATGAATCAGATAGAACAGGTACAAGAGTAGTTATTGAATTGAAAAGAGATGCAAAAGTACCAATTGTATTACAAAATTTATTTAAAAAAACTTCATTACAAACTTCATTTTCTGCAAATATGATGGCTTTAATTGATGGCGGTAGATTCCCTATAAGATTAACATTAAGACAATTTTTACAAAACTTCTTAGATTTCAGAAGAGATACTGTTAGAAAACGTATTACTTATGATTTGAATATTGCACAAGATCGTTTACATATTGTTGAAGGTTTTTCAACCATTCTAAAAGATATTGACCTAGCTGTTAAAACTATAAGAGCAGCTAGTGATTCGGCTAGTGCTAAATTAGATCTTATGAATGGGTTTAATTTAAGTGAAAAACAAGCCAGTGCCGTTTTGGAAATGCAACTCAGAAGATTAACTTCTTTGGAATCTACAAAAGTTGAAAGTGAATATTTGGAATTAGTAAATAATGTTAAAAATCTAAAAGAAATTTTATCAAATATGCAATTAATTGATGATATTATTGTAAGTGAATTAAAAGAAATATCGTTAAAATATGGTATACCTAGAAGGTCAACTATACTAAGAAGAAGGAAAAAGAGAGTACCAAATCCTGATGGTACTTTTAATGACGATGATGATGAATTTGATGATGAAAGACATGATGGTGGCGTTGACGATATTGATGAAATGTCATTAATACCGAATATACAAAATGTTATTACAGTTACAAAACATGGATATATAAAAAGAATGAGTACTTCTTTATTTGTAAGTCAAAATAGAAATACAAGAGGAAAACGTGGCATTGGTCGCTTGCAAAGAGGTGATACTATAACTCATTTATTTACATGTATGACACATGATGCTTTAATAGCAGTAAGTGCTGATGGTGTTGCTTATAGATTAGAGGCACATAAAGTACCTTCAGGCGGTCCTGTTTCAAGAGGTGTACCTTTATTTAAACTCATTCCATCTGTTGATACAGGAAGTAAAGTTGATATTGCAGCTGTACTTACTGTTGGTGATGCAACTGATCGAGATTTTTTAATTTTGGTCAGTAAACGTGGTTTCGTTAAACGTGTTAAAGTATCTGAAATTGTTAAAGGTAACCGTGGTGGTAAAAAAGTTGTTATTTTAGAAGATGGAGACAAGTTAAGATTTGCTAAAAGAGGGAAAGAAGGTGATTCAGTTATGATGGCTGCAGGATCTGGAAAAGTTCTTAGGTTCATTGCAGATGGTGAAGGTTTAAGAAGTTCAGGAAGATACTCAAGAGGTGTATTTTCAATGAATTTAGGGGCTGGAGATTGGTTGGCGGATATGGATGTTGTTAGTTCTGAAGAAGAAGAAGACATCGGTGATGATTTATTCATCGCTATGGTCAGTAAAAAAGGTAAAGGGAAATTAGTTAAAAGTTCAGCTTTTAAAGCGAAAGGAAGAAGATGTATGGGAACTATTGGAATGAGAATTGATGATTTTACTAGTAGGAAGGATGATGATGGGGATTACATCGGAGCTATGCAAACTTGTAGAAAAGGTGATTCTATCATGTTGGTTGCTAGTGATGGAACCATTGTAAGAACAAAAGTTGAGAAATTACCTGTCAGAAGTAGAACGGCAAGAGGTATTCCTGTACAGAAACTTGGTAATGATGTTACTGTCGCAGCGGTGGCTGTTGTCAGGGCGGATGTGCTTGGGGAGGAAGATGATGATGATGACGACGACGACGACGACGACGACGACGACGACGACGATGACGATAACGAGGATGGGGATGATGAGATTGGTGATGATGACGATGATGATAATGATAATGATGATGACGGAGGTGATAATAAAACACGGGTGTCTTAACTAAATAAAGAAGAAATGAAATTCACGAAATGAAAACGGCGGGAAATTGCAATAGTAAGGACAGTCCTTATCAATGTTATCAATGTTGGATCAACGTGTACACGCGGTTGTATATTGTACAGTGCACGTTATCGTCTACGTCAATTCGTCTTCGAAAACGATGTTATAATTGGCCGAGTCACTCACACTGAATGAACTGGCCGTCGACCTATCGATATCTGATGGATCATGATCAGGCCTGATCATGGATGAAGATGCATCTTCGTCAGACAGGTCCCTGTCTAACCAACAGCATACTTTGGAGTCTTAACAATTTTGAATTAAAATTTTAAATCGTGTCTGATTCTTTCTTATTTGATTGACCTGATTGTATATTTGTAAAACGGACATGCTCAGTTACGCACCTTCAATTGTAACAAACCAACTTGAAAGAGCGCCACGCTTTGTGGTCCTCTCTACAAGAAGAACGAAAAATTTAATGTTCTTACCTGATGGTACATCATTTTGAAGGGCTCCACTCCACTTCAATAAGGTAGCAGGCCTAACGAAGGTAGATCGTAATCATTCAATTTTCATGATTAGGCGGACCAATTTAGACGGCTCAAACGGTTTTTATAACTTGTATTTCTTATTGCAAAACAGAAAGAAAATTCGATTAAAGACTATGGTATCGTGGGGTTGGGGGTTCTCAGTTTCTCTCTTTTTGGTCCTAAAAGCGTTGACCACATTTTAGAGAAAGAAAATACTTAAGCTAACACTACAAACTTTTCACATAAATAAGACAAAATCGGTGACTTCACGGTACAGATCTATCTATAACCATACATCGCGAGGTGCAATCACTGCTGAACCATTTCACGACAACTTGATAAGATGGTACGATAGGAACAAACAAGGGGGAGGAGGGGGGAGTGGATTCGGATAGTTAATCACATGCATGGTGAAACTGGGAATCTCATGGGATTTCCATAAAAGCATTGAGCTCTAGCATTACAACTAATGAGAACAAGTCTGAACATTTCGTATTTGTAGCTTCTACCTGCAATACAAACTCGAAACATTTTCCCCTCTTTCACGTCTGGAATAATGAAAGTATGAGCATCATAATCCTTTGTACTTAACATGCCTGATACACTTTTTGGTCCATTATTTTGATACCCCTTCATCCATTTTCCAGGTTTGGTTTTGAACACATTATTTCCTTTATAATGTTGGAATCCCTTACTGGAACTAACCCAACAATCATTATGATCAGTAACATGAACTGAATAAGAAACGGCTGTGAAAAAGTAACTACCACCGTATTTAGGAAGTACTTTGAAACACATTTTTCCACTTCCAGGTGCATCGATACCTAGATTTTTTTCCTTTTCATAAATCAAACCAGTGTACCGACCACGATTAACTAATGTCCAACCCTTTGCAGGTTTCTTCACTGTACCAAGATCAATAACAATCGATCTTGACATGCCTGTCCACATACCTTTTCTTCCATCTATATAGTCTCTAGATTTAGATGCTTCCTTTTTCTTGTTCGTAGGTGGTGGTGAAGATTTAGATCTCTCCTTTTCACAGACGAATTTCAAAACAGGGCTCTTGCATGGATTGCCGTCAGGCGATCCATAAAGTTTACAAAAGTCACAAGCAAATTGACGACATTTTGATGGTTGTTGATACGGCAATTTTTTAGGCATGCACACAGATGACTTGAGGGCAACGCGTGGTTGACATAAATCCCTCTCCATGATGCATAAGGCTGCTTGGTATCGGCTGCCAGGTCGTATATCGGTGGCATTGACACATAAAACGATTGCACAAAGGAAGAAATATGAAAGAGTTGAGGAACTCATGATTTCAGTGTTGTTTCCGAAGATTATAGAATGAGTCTAGCGCGGGTCCGAATGTGAACGAACTGTACTGATAAATCAGGTTGACTTGACTTGGATAGCTGGGTTTATTTAGACTGAACAGACTTGGTGATGCGATAAAAATGCTGAGAAGAGTGAAAAAGAACTGGGTTGATAACCCAGGTAGATACAAAGAACGAACATTTAAGTTAAAACTGCGATGTATTGGGGATGTAAATTACATCGTACCGTTACAAAACAAAACAAAACAATAAAATACAATAGAAACATAATACACAAAAATAAATGAAAAGTAGATAATGAAAAGTGGACCCAAAGCAGTTACCTCTTCGCTCATCCGTAGTGAAGGTTGCTACTGGGAACGTACCGATAGTCAAGTCAAACAAAATTAAATACCCAATTAAATAAAAGGATCCTATAAAAGGATCTTATAAATAAAAATGTAAACGACTCTGCACCTGAATTTACACACAAACTATTGAGCTGAGCAATTCTTCTAAAAACGGCAGCTACTACTCCTGTAACAACAATTCAAGATTTTCGTCCCTTTTTTTTTTTTTTTTTAAAAAAAGGGGACGAAAATCTTGATATTTTCAAAAAAAATAACCATTGGGGGGAATGATTTTTTTTAAGACACGAAATGTGATAGAGGGCGTTGATGGATTTGAGTTGTGATTTTGGGTGCAGGTGTATTGGCACGGCCGATTGGTAAACGGAGAATTGGAGGTGAAAGAAGGGACCGACTTACCATCGAGAATGGAAACAGATTTTGGCATAATGTCTTCGTTGCGGCGTGAGGGAGACGGCAAAGTCGGTTTTTACGAAAAGTATAGACCTCTCCGTAAAATTTGGAAACGGAAATTATTTAGAAACGGCATAGAGGTGAAAATGAAATTTCTCTGAGCCAATTAAAATTTGCCACGGAGCGTACAGTACGAAACTCTAATTAAAGTTTATTTGGGAAATTGTGAGGGTAACCTGTTCTCGAGAAGCCGAGTTGGGACTGGAAAAACACGCGCAGTACCGAACATGAGCAGCAGTACATTGCTGGTTATAAAAAATGTTCCCATTCCTGCATGACTCGTTCTGAAAATTGTATTTGCAGTACGTAGCACTTTATTGGGATGTTGTGAAAAGGCGTTGCCAAGGTGTGAATGCACCTGTG
>JAULBU010055804.1:0-12197 GCA_032358235.1 Odonthalia washingtoniensis | reverse complement strand
CCTTGGCCGAGCAATATCGGGGGCGCCTGCTACTCCAGCAGCGGATCAAGCTCTTGAGGCGGAGGTCGAGAAAGTTTCGTTGGACTGTTTGAAGCGTGTCTTTGACGCACATATCAAGCCGTTGTATTTGTCAGATCAAAATAGGATGATGGTAGCTGTTTGCGGACAGACGGCAATTTCAGACACAATCATGCAGTTCGGAGAATGCAAGTGGCCACTTCTGTTGAAGGAACGTGCAGTTGAAGGTTTATGTCCGAAACCAGTTCGAGATTTTGTAAAGTCTCTGAAGAAGTAGTACTGGAGCTTTGTCACTACTACTCAGTTACTCCGCTACTTAGTTACTTGATACACGAAAAGATAAAGATTTAGGCAGCTCATGTAAGAAACTGAGGCACTTCCTGCGTTCACTGGTCTGCGAAGAGAATAGGCAATGTTCTAGTTTTATTGACCTGGAACTTAATGAGTGCATATATCAAATTTACTCTTACTCTTCCCCGGCCTGAACGGCTGAAACACCATACTGCTTGACAATGCCTTCCCCAGCTAAGGACTTGATGTTGTCGACGTAGGAGTCCAGCGCCTTCAGGAGAATCTTATTATCTAGACGGGCAGGTTCTTTCTCAAATAACTGTGTAACTTCTTCATCCTCCGGTAAAGGTTCCTCGCCATTTGCGATGCGAACCTTGTTCTCTCCTCTTCGCTTGCGCATCTTTTCGAGGACATGCGCTTGAGCCCTCATTAGGTTTCGCATGTAATAGGAATACTTGCTTTGTTCCTTGCCTAAAGTGTCAAGGTCACATATAAGGAATTCCATACTTTGCTCCAATACAGGCTTGTCGCTAATTGACAGGCGAGTCAAGTCAACGTTATTTTCGCCACTGAATTCATCTGTTTGATCCAATTCAACAAGGGCTGCATTAATTAGGCTAGAGTTATGAAGTGAAATAGGTACCCGTTCAATGATGGATGATGATGTAACTGAGCCGTGAGAAAATCCTAAGGAGGAATAGTCACCTTTAGACATGACTTTCATGAAATTTTTCGTTAGTCGGTATGCCTGAATTGACAATGTACCTTCCTCAGTACGAACTGGGTCATAAACTAAACAGACAATGTTGTTCAAATGTTTTTGGTAGTTGAACTGAGTCTCAATCCAATGAGTAGTCAAAAATGAACCCATCTGAGAGCCTGAGCTTTGGTACCAACCAACAACCTGATGGTCAATGTTGACTTCACGTATGCACCACATCATATCACGTTGATACTGCTGTTGTTCTTGCTCAAATGCTGCTACATCCATGTTTTCTGGAACAGCGCCACTGGCAGCACCAGGTTGAGTCATAAAAGGGTAGCAGTTTGTGATTTCAAGCTTATCATCAACATCCATTCCAAGCAATTGGCCCATTACGGTGAGAGGGAAGTTTTCTTGGCAATGCTTGATAATTTTCATTACCACCTGTGTTCAAGGGTATAAGAATGAGAATTGTGAGCGAACATGCAGATGAATAATGTCTGAAACTGAAGAAGATAAGGTAAAAGAAATTGTATTGACTTACCAGCCCCTCCAGGACAACTTCATTGATGGCGTTTGTACTAGTATCATCAATAGATGTATCCATGGCAGCAATATGTAGTGGTGATAATGCTAAGCCTGGCGTTTGTCGGTGTAACGGAAAATAGACTAGGACTGTCGGTGTTATTGCGCGTTCCGACACTATTTGGGCGAAGGTGATGATGTCGCTGGTGACTTTTTAATTGAAGCCACAAACCTTCAAAAATCTTGAATCCAAACTGGGTTGATCGCCGTTGTCCAAAGCCTGCAGTTTTTCATTCAACTTTACAGTGTAGTATTTAACAATGTAGGTAAATGGTATGGAATACACTATTTGAGTGTTATTTTCAACAAAAATAAAAATTAAATTTTTTAAAATTTAAAATTAAGAGAGACTATGTATTGTAAACGGCAAGTTTTGGTCAATTTTTCGACCTTTTGAGATGTGTGATTGTATCATACGGTCATTCCGCATGATACGAGAATCATATAAAAAAAAAAGAGGAAAGGAAAGATATTCACATGCCGAGGTTAAAAAGTTTTAGTAATTACAGAATAAACAAGGTTATAAACAGGATGACATTAGTGACTGTAGTGACTAATTGTTATTTTACTTTTGTCACGGCAACAAAGAGAGAATGTTACCATACAGTAATTATGTGTATGTTTAGGCTGTACGCTGAACGGCGGAGCGTAACAGTGAAAAAAAAATTGAATTGTCAACAAGTTGTTCTAATGAAAATTATTTTTCATGGCGATAGCAACATTTTCAAAACAATATCACTTTTACTTCAATACAACGAATAAAGTACTCATCACCGACAATGTTGATACATGAAATGAACACCTAACATATTCAATCATTATTATTATCAGAGTCTTCATTACGAGGAACAAATGTAGAAGCTGGAAACGCAACGTAACCATTAACAGCCGTCATATCAACATCCGAATCCCCGTCATCGTCGTAATCTGACAAACTGGTAAAGTGGTAATCAACGGTACAAATCTCATTTGCGACAACATTGTGTTTTTTGCGCGCAGTGCGTATATATTGAAGTCCAAGGCTATCATCTTCAGATACGAAACGAAGACTTCCTGCAGACATAATATTTTGAACTAATTTATCGTGTTTTTTTTCCATAATTTTTTTCCCCCAACGGTGTTGGTCTACAGCTCTAGTCCATGTACTGATCACGGCAGGTATTGAGCGCAGCGGATACTGTGTATATCTGTATATTATTTCTAATGTAGGCATTTGAGCTTTACTCAATAAATCGATTATAACTCTTTCTTCGAGATGTTCGTCCATGTAGTTTTATGCTTGTTGATTATACAAGTAGTTGTACTGCACGGAGTCTGCACCGTGTTTTTCTATAACTGCTTGTACATCACGCAATCGTAAATCACTCTTCATTTTAATGAGATCTTGTACCGTAAGCTGTCCCAACTTGTGATTATAAGTTGATTGTACATGACTTCTATTATTGTTTATATTACAGGTATGATCAATGTTGAAATAAGTATCGGTAGATAAAGATGTTTGCATACTTGGAGGTTTACTGTATTCAGAAATGGCAATCCATACGGATTGAAAATATAAGAAGAATGTTTGACTTATAAATAACTCATAACTCATTGTAAATAACAATAGTTATATGAGTAACAGAAATAATGTGATGAATGAGTAGTGTAAAAGAAGTTTATGTTTGTTTGAATGATGAAAATGAACATAGGTATGAGAAGGTATAAGAAAAAATAGTAATGGAACGAAACAGAAGGAAGAAGATTGTTTCTGGTGGAATCTGAAATTTTGTGAAACAACGAAGCGAAAAAAGTTACTTAATAGATGTTACATTTATTAGTGTGATAATATAGTAAGTAGATGAACTATGCAAAATACGCAAATGTAACGATTGAAAAAGTTAATATTCTTGTCAATAAGAATGAATATTGACATAGGTAAGTTATATGTTATAAGAAGACAGTAAAAGAAAATATTCTGTACATAGTGAAGATAAACAAACATGGTAAGAAGGTATACATATTATGAAACAATAGTTGGGGATAACATATGAAAAAATGGAAGAATGTGAGGGACGAAAACCTATCAACATAAATGAAAAGACAAAGACATTAGTGTATAAACCTATACTTTGTATATTCAGTACTATAATTGCTAAAATAGTACATTATTCAATATTGCTACAAAAGAAAAAGTTGTCAGAAAATACGGCAAACGTTTATAGGAAAAAAAATTAGAAAAGAAACGCCACATACGCAAAGAAGCATAAGACATTGGATACAACTAACACAAAAATTTAAAAACTATGAACAAAGATAGATACTCAAAGTTTGCATCTGAATATTTTACCGAAATATCCTCCTCATTATGTTTATCAAAAGGTAATGAGCAATATAAAGATAACAAGGGCAAACTAAAAAGGTAAACATAGAACCTAGCCCCACAGGTGGTATGGGAGTATATGTGTTAGAAGATATAGTATAAATCCGTTATACTTGAGTATAAAAGAGAAACATTGAACAAAATGGAAAGAAAAGAAAGGGAACTGTTTTACAAAAAAATGGTAAGCGTGGTGATTTTATAATACAAATTGGAAATAATAAACAGTACGTACATGGAGGTGGTGTGAATGGAAATTTTGCCAGATTCATGAATCATTTATGAGAACTAAATTGCAGACTAGAACAAGAAAAATTTATGGAAGATGGGGAATGTGAAAAGATGGCTGCTTTTTTTATGCTAACAGGAAAATAAAAACTGGGGAAGAATTATATTTCGACTATGAATGGAAGTTTACAACAGATGAAATAATACATATATGTGAATGTGGTGCAACAAAATGTTGTGAACTTATTGAAAAATATTTTGAATAAACAATTTTTTTTATTTGTATACGTTACGTGCGAATAACATATTACAATGTATATAGGCGACAGTAAATATCGAAACATAAAAAAGAAATGCAACGACAAGTAAAATGAAAGAATGAGATAGTAAAGAAATGAGGGAACATAAACGGGAACTCAGAGCACTCGATTGTAAATCGAAACAAATATGAAGTAAGATCATTGGGAAAGATGTACACCATCGAGAAGTATAAATACGTAAAAAGGTCAATACTAAACTTGATAACATTTTTGTTAGTACAAGTAATATACATGCCATGTACAGAGAAATGAAATGTACAATCACAATTATTTATAATTATTTATGTATACAACGTATACTGGCAGAAATTCGTAAAACAGGAAATGATAATTAGTTATGAAAATAAAAGCAGAACACCATGTCCTGTACATTAATTTGATGTGGTATGTAGGTTGCGCCAACATGACGTATATGTTTACGCTTATAAAGAAGAAAGTAAAAGCAAGTTGAAAATTGTAGGCATGATTGTAAGTATGATTGTAAATGCAAAATTTATATCTTCATAACATATATTGGTTATATTGATTTCTTAACAAACTTTTACTTCGAATATATGATGTAAATTTAAGATACGGAAACCTGGAAATGTCAATGTTTAAATCTGCGGTATGTTATTATATTTATTAGACAGATCTAATTGATCTATTAGGAAATGTTTCAATTTTTTTTTGAAAGGTGAAAAATATCAAAACATCTGGAAAAAACTGAAATGATAGAAACAGTGCAAAAACGAAAATATAATGATAATGTTTGATTAGGATCGTATTGGAACTTGTTAAAGATATCTTAATAGAGAATGGAGTAGTGATCATAATACACTTTGAGTAAAATAATAATATGAGAACAACTGATAATCTACTTCTCCAAACGAATTGTAAGTTGGAAAAGCTTGATATTAAAAGCAAAATAATAAAACCAATACTAAGTGGGTGCATAAGATTTGTTCATAGTGTAATCTGCGATTACAGAACTGTTACGTTTATCTATGGATGACTATTCATCATTATAATGGTGTTTATAGTAAAAACAGAAGAAATAGAAGTACATAAACATGTCATTGTTTATGTGAAAAATGTTGTATTATTCATATAATGTTTTCAGTAACGGTATATGTTGATGAAATTATTAGTAATAATAGTATAGTTATGCTTTAGAATACATTGCCTATATTATTATTATATAGTATGGATTAATATAAATGTGGTCGTAACAGTTGTAACCAAGTATAGCATATAAACTTGATTATAAGAAAAGAAACAATTTATCGTTGATTAATGTATATGGGTGTACAGTAAATGCAAAGAGGCAAGGGATGTAATAACATAAATATGTATATATATGTTGATATGATAGTAATACGCATACTACAATTATATAAAGTAATTATGATAACATCACTATACATAAAATAGTACAACAGATGTAGTCATTTTGGCTGTATAAGTATGAAAGAAAACATATATTACAAGGTTTGTAACGTGCACATATGAATAATGGTAAAGGACAAAGTCATCTGAGATAACAAATAAAAAACCGTTATTTCTGTAATGATTTGTGAAACAGTCACTTGAACAGGTATAAGTACCACAGAAGATAGTAAATATAGAATGACATAATAAACGTATGATCACTCACATGACAACTGTATAATATTGTAAAACCTTGTACACAATAAATTAATAAATGGTAACTGTTTTAACAAATTGCTTTTCTTCGGATTGGTCATACATAATAAAAAAAACGGTAAAGAAAAGGTATGTGCGTCTTTAAAAATTAAGAAGGAAATGAAGTTTGATAACCACTATACATGAAAAAGAAATGTAACTATCTTTACAGAAAAGGTCAATAACAACCATCACGTTTAAATTTCTGTTTTGTATTCCCAACCTTGTTTCTTATCTGTAAAACTGTAGGGAAATCATGTGGTAAATTGATAGAATATAATTGTAGTATTTGAATAAGTCTTTCAGTAACGAAACGAGGTAACATGTTTTTATCTTGAGTAAGCAATTCAACTATACACTTTGAGTACGTGGTGCTCATTTTCTTTCTACAATCTCACTGATTAATAGCAGCAATATCATTTCGTTGTGCCAGACTGTTTTATGAGTATTGTTGTGGGAATAAACATGATTGCCTATTATCATTATCATTTGCAACTTGTACAACATGTTGGTAACTTGTTGGCGCGCATTTACCCACGGAACACCTAGCTTGCATGGTAGCTTCGGAATATTTTGTTGCGTTGTTTCTTTCTTTCTTATTAACATAGACAAAAGATTACTGATCTGCTGTTTCGTTGGAATCAAATATTCCAATGGAAACGCTTTTTTAATTTTATTTCTCATCATAGCTGGGCTCATTTTTCGAACAGGGTTCGCAGTGCCCATATAAAACCAATTTCTGATCTCCATATCATATGTCGACACATTGTTCAATCCCATAACTTCCCCTCTTCTTGCCTTACATGCCTACCCTCGATGTAATACAAAGTTTTCTTTCGAAATATCTACTTCAATATCTGCTAATATTGGATTTATATCTGCTTTTTTATAAAGTAGTTTAACTCCTTTGTATATGGATTTATAGGCGATTTTAACTGCGCGACTAAGCGTTTTCCTGTCGCCATTATTGTACTCACATCCTGTCGTATGTGCAACATACCTGTCTTCGTTTCGGTATTTCCTTAAGCACTTGTTGCAGCAGTATAACTTTTGTACGTTATGTTTTCTATCATTATCAACATTGTTTGTTGCTTTCATGTGCCCTTCCAACTGTTCCAAATTTTGATTTGGAGTTATGCCCTTATCGTTCACTTCCTCGTTTGCTACGTTTTCGGGATAATCGTTAACATCGTTTATGTGAAGCCTTTCATCAATGACGGTGACGGACGCTTCATTTGTCCTTTCTTCACAGAATTCAATTTCTGCAGTTGCATCTTCAGACGCGCTTAACTTGTCAATGTAGACAGCTCTTCCCACCTGTGGATATTACTCATGCACTTTATTGTTACACACGTTTCTTTCCCAGTGAACAAAGGTTCTTTTTTTAATATTCCCATTCTTCCTTCTTCATTCCTTTTTGCTATAACCTCACTGGTGCAATTTACATTTAATTGCAATGTATCAATAACATCATAGTTTGTTCCATGTTGAGGTTCACTATCACTTTCTCCATCGAATTCTTTATTCATGTTACCATTACTATCAATCATTATTTCTGTATTAGTATTACAATTACTAATATGAACATTAGAAATAGTATTATCATTTGTATTTTCAGCAGTATAAGAACTGTGAAAAGGATATAATAGCATATTTCTGTAATATCTCCCTGAATGTTCAAACTTTCTAGCTTCATAAGATTTTCCCCATTTTTAATAAACGTCATTTCAGATATTTTTCCAAGTGCAGCTATTTCCTTTTTAGTTTTAACTAACAATCACTTTTTTAATATGATTATTACGATCAATCGCAACCAAATCTACTCCTGTATTTTTCAATCCATCGTCATACATTAAAACCCCCACAACATCCTCAGGAACTGTTACATCCATTCTCTTTTCTCTTACAAACTTTACAATAAGTCTTTTTGCTATAGCAAAATGAGCATCCACCATGTTTTTACCATCTTCTACTGCGGGATGTATCATTCCACAGAGCTGAAATTGTTGCCACTCACATATCTGTAGGGCGATCCCACTAAATAAATCATTTTTATAACATCTCGCGTTGTCCGTAACTATCCAAACGTTTACGAAATGTTGCAACTATTTACGAACTCTATATAGAACTGCCTCAAGAATTGAAACAGTTTCCATACAATATTGAGTGGTGTCATTTTGTACAACATTATCAATGAAGAGCATTGCTAACTCATCCTTCGTTTGATTACCATTCGTAGCACTCATATTTGCGTCACATATATTACTTTTAATCTTTTTTCTACCCCTTTTTGGGCTCGATTTCTTATAATTATCTATATCATCTCTCATTTTTTTCCATGTTTTCGTCCTCCGTTGTTGACCTGTAGCTGTAGAAAACTCCAGTACCATGCCAAGACATACCACGTTTTCCAAAAAACTGGGCAGGGAATTCTCTGTGCCGTAATGGTTCAAGTTTCATTTTGTAGTCCATAAAAAGAACACAACTCGATCCTGCTGATTCATTTTTAACATATGTCATTATTTCTCCAATAAGTTTGTTTTGAGCGGGCATGCGATGTGCATGCGCCGTGCGCCATGTATAAATGTATTTTGTTTTTGCAATCATCCAATACCATTTTTATGTTTTCAGACCAGTCATCAACATTATTATTGATGTCGTTTATCACCTTATATGTTGCTAAACATTCTTTGCATTAACTACTTTTCTGCATATCGCTCACTCCTTTTAACAATGCAAACTTTATGTCATGTAATGGATCTATATCACTTTCACAAATATGAGTTATGTAGTTATATTTTAAGAATTCCCCTAAACTTGTAGTTGTTTTAAAATATGTTTTCTTTTTTCATTGTGTTTTACCTCCTTCTCGACCAGATCAGACACATTCTTCTTGTTCTCATTAACCAACCCATTTAAAATGTAGTCAACACACGCCTGAGGCTTTACCTCCCCTTTCGTTATTTCTTTAACCACATCAATGAACAAGGTTCTTCCTATTTTCCTTGTATCAGGAACTACATCGTCTTCAACATAATATTTTCGCCACATTGCCTCGGTTGAAATTTTTCGTAACACAGCAGGAATTTTTCTGCTTGACCCGTCACATCTCACTCTCTTTGTTCCCCAAGACAATGTCCGAACATTGTCATATCGCAATATAAACATAACTGCTTGTTTTATTTCACAATCTGTCGAATAACTTCTCCCAAATGTTTGTTTATGAATAAATCATTCTTTTAATATATCCAACCAATCGTCTCTTGCAAGTTTCCTTCCAGCCGTAAAGCCTCCACTTGTCATGGTCATTTGTTTACATGTTTTTCCCTCTACATGTTCTCTCTTCAAATTGTCTCATATTTATTTCAACCGTTATCATCCGTATCACTCGATGTATTTAAGGACCCATCTAGCAGATATTCTACGTTATCCATTACTGTGTTTTCTTCATTCTCAACTATTAGTTTCTGCAATTCAACACCACGCATGTTTGCAAACAGACATGCTCTTATTACCCTTATCTCAATGCTGCATTTCTTTGTGTTTTTTTAGTGCTAACAGCATTCCACTTATGATACGATTTCCTACTTTTTGTGATTTATGATATTCATCATATAGCCCGTTGCTGTCATTTGGAAATATTATTGATGCCAGTTTTCTTGTGCATATATCCATCACTTTCATAAGACTTTTCTTACAGTTAATTGGAAGGTGTCTGACACATTTATACTTGTTCAACCCTTTCGGTATTTTTTTAGAGGTGAATCTTGTAACTTTTGCAAAAGTTAATAAATATCTCACATTTTCATTAAATATTGTTTTCCATGCCTTTCCAGAAGCGATCATTTGTTTATCCCAGTTAAGTTCAACATCCAAACCATCGTTATTATTTGTTATACATATGTTATCCATATTTGTCTACATAGTTACGATCAAGACGAATAAAATAAAGAACAGTTAGTGAAAATACAAAAATACACTTCGCAACTTTTTTTATTTTGGTAGAATAACATCTAACATGTCATTCCTCACAAAAAAATGGTAATTATCTTTACAAAGAACATATTTTAAAACATACCGCTTACCATTTGCAGAAAACATTGTTTACATGAACAGATATGTTTTACTATTACAGCTGTCTTATCTTTGTGATGTTTCACAAATTCAAGGTACTCCTCAATATACGTTGCGGGTTAATTACACAAATGGTTGCTTCTTGTGTGTCACGTTTTTCACAACTTCATTAATGGCCCACATCCACAACTGATTACGTTACCCTATACCGTATAGTATTTAATACTATACTTTCCTATTTTTGATCACTGCACAAAAAAGTAATACACAGAATTGTTCTATATATTGCAAATCTTGTTTGGCACGTTCTTCATTCGTCTTGATGTCAATCTTCGTTTTGAGTTGTTTTCCTTCTCGAAATAAGAGAGGAGAAAGTATATCTGTTCTTACGGTATTTACAATAACGTTATGAACGGCGTGCATTGAGATATGACTATTTTCTTCACATTCATGTCAACTATTTGTTTAGACATGTTTGTCTGTCCTTTTTACATAATTTACTTTTTTTGGGTGGAATGTGAAAACTACACAACATTTTTTAGGTTTATTTCGTCGTCTCGCCTAAAAAACAACACGTTTTATTCTTACGGTCGTGTATGTTATACATAATTGTTCATTTTGAATGTACACATGTAATGCTTATTGCTGTACATCACAGTAATGTCATGGAGTAAAGAGTCCGGAAAACTCTTTCCGTTCAGTTTTATATAGTTCTGTCACAAAAAATTATTTTGTGGTATCATCCCAAAGGACAAAATACATTGGTATTTACATACATGTCCTTCTTTCTGATTGGCATTGTGTAAAAAAACAATTTACACGTTTTCCACTTACAGCAATTTTATGTTTCTCGTTAATTAATTAATTTCTTATGAACGCGATTTTGACATACTGAAAATGTCTTCCGTTCCATACATCTTCGTATTCGCACTTTCGTATAATCTGGTATTTCTTATAAAGTTTAGAAATAATTTTCTCTCTTATTTCATGTAAATTTTGTAAAAATCGAATGGTGTATCGCTGGTCGGGGATGTTAAAGCTTTGAGCATCCGACTTGCCGGTTATTATACATAGTCTCTCTTAAAATTAATTTTAAAATTTTAAAAAATTTTTATTTTAATTTTGTTGAAAATAATAAAAATGAAAATAATAACACTCCGTATTTAGTGGATGGTGGATTTTTAATATTAAATGTTTTAATTATTTTTAACGTCACCGCACTGATATTTCACTTTACGAACCTTTCACCGTACTATGTACAACCCCCCCGTAATATAATAATTTCACACGTTACAATAATTTGGGACTTGTCGACATTGGCGTACCACAGTGTCGGTCGGCAACCCTGAGTTCTGTGAATCGTCTGGTATGCCTCTCTCTTTGAAAAAGAGAGACCCTAGTACGACTAGTGGAAGGTTCGTTTCAAATAGGTCAAAAGAATAAGACCGAGACTTGCCAGCCGCGAGTCAAGTACCCATTAACTGCTACTTCCACAGCAACTTCTGCCACGCCTGCAACTTCGACTGTATTAATCCAATGGAAAAGGGTAAGTCCATGGACGAAGCAGGCATCGGCGCCAAGTGGATGTTGGAGTATGGTCGCATTGCTGAGCGCACCAATTGTGACCTGCGCTTTGGGCTGAGCAGATACCCGCACGAGGCGGGTCCTCAAATAGCTGCTTTTGTGAGCCACTCCTTTGGCAATCGTGAATGGGATGAAAGCAACTCAAAATTTGAAATTCCACATTTAGAATGGTGATATTTAATAAAAAAAGTATCAATAAAGAATCAGTGGGTGAAGCAATAGTCCGCCATAATAGGACGGTGAAATAATTTTCACTGCCAGGAGGGCATTGACGAGGAGAGCATGTAGTGGAAGCATCTCCCTATTAATTACAACAAGAGCCTAAATAAGTGCGGCGACGCTTTAAACCAGGATCCGTTCATACCATTTA
>JAULBU010055803.1:0-31871 GCA_032358235.1 Odonthalia washingtoniensis | reverse complement strand
ACATATGAATACTGCCTCACAGGCTCCCAGGATTTCGTGCTATCCCATCCGAACTATACTTTTCATAATCTTACAGATGAAATCCTTTCATATCATTGGCTCATTTTATGATTTTCTACAGGTGTCATGGGAAAAACTCTCAGAATTTTTCCCAAAATCCGCTTAAAGTGTCAACTGGACTTTGATGAATTTCAGTTTTCCAAGAATAAGTTTTTACAAACTTATCGTTTTTCCTTAAGACCTCACGGCAACAACAGAGAGTAACTCAGCTTTCAAACAAGTCATCATAATCGGCCATGCGGGCCGACGAAATAGCTATTTCCATTTTGAAAAAACGTGTTACCAACTTGCTCCTAATATAGAATCGCTCTTAAAAAATGTTTTTAAAAAAATGTTTAAAAAAATGTTATCGTTATTTTCTGCAACGTGGCGTAAAAAATAACCATAACGGAACAACATTTTCATTTCCCAAAACACATAATGGAACCACATTTCCGGTGTGGTTAATATTTTTACGCCACCCTGCAGAAAATAACGAAAACATTTTTATAAACATTTTTAAAAATCGCAAGTTGGCAAAACGGGAAAGAGTTTATGTGAGTAAAAAATTCGTTATTAATTTTAGTATGCAGGCCGGGAGGTATTGAAAACCGAGAAAAAAATTGCCCGAAAATATACGAGACGGAAAATAGCAACCTTTCAACTGAAATCGGCACTGGGTGGGAAGAGGAATTGGGTGCTGGTGGCAGAGGAGAAGGAGGTACTGGGCAGGGAGCGCGGAAGAGAAGGAGGGGGAAAGGGATACCGAAACAAAAAGGCGAGGTGGTGATGATGGCACAATGCAAATATGGACTTGGTCGTGCGAAAACGCGGCAAAAGAAAAAGCTGAATATATTTTATGTCGCTCTTTCAAGCACGACCATTACCGCAATGAAGGTCGCCTTGTACAGAAGGTACAAGAAAGCTAAGAAAGATGGGAAGAAAATAAAGCTACGGACAAGATGATCAAGTCCTCGAAGTTCAATATGAACAGCTACTCAGACGTAATGTCTGTACATGATTTCAGATTTAGAGTCGAGGACTTGAACAAAATTGTGAAATTGCTGCATTTGCCTGGGGATGGACTAGGCTAAGGAGGTACTACTGCGATGAGGTAACAGCGTGTTGTGTAGTTTTAAAAAAGTCTTTCATCTACATGGAAATAAATGCACCTGATAAATTTGTCTCCTATGAAATATGGAACTTGAAGTGGCTGAATTCGCAATTCTTGTTTGCGCTTGAAGCACGGAAAACTCAACTAATTTTCCTCTTCCCTTCTTCAATTTTTTCTTTTACCTTCTGTCATTTCCTTGCCTCAAATTGTACCTTACGCTTATCAATTCTTTCTTGTTTGTAACTTACGAGAAGATGAAAAACGAACCAACATCTTTTATGCATTGTCATCTGATGTGATAGAACACTCCCAAGAGCCTACCATAACCTCCACTATCTTCTGATACAATAACTGTTTCGAGTATCATTCCTTCAAATCGTCACTAACACCTGTATAATAATTTTCATCTTCGTACTTCTTCAAAAAAATCATTGTGTTGAAGAAGTAGTTTAAAGACATTATGTCTTTAAACAATTTAGGAATGTGTATAGAAACCATACTAAAGTTGCTGAAGTCGACTTTTGACATGTACGCTCGGTAATAGGAAATAAGTAACTTAGCTTGTTCTTTGTCTATCGTAGCATCAGTCACGTGCCTAGAATCTTTTTGAAAAGAAATTTGTTCAACAATTATATATAGTTGGTTCCTTTTAAACTTGGTTGAATTCATAACAATAAAGTACAGCCCACATTTTGTCTACATAATTCATAAAACTTCGAGTTCTCTCTGAAATGTTCGATGTTGATGAGGATTCTGCAACTGGATTTATTTTCGATGCTGTTGCTAACGTGGTTACAAAAGATTTTTAGATGGGAGTGGAAGTTGTAGAGGCTATTGGTGTTATTGTTGTATTGAGTGTCGTAGCTGATAAGATTGTTGAAATAATAACTATGGGAATGTTATCAGTTTGTGAGGCAGAGAGTGTCTGTGTCAGGTTTGCGTTGTGAAAGGGCGTGATAGTACATGAAGGAAACGGTATATGAGTGGGTGTCGGATTTGATGTTGTTGAACTTGTTGGGTTGATAGAATCCTTCATTTGTGGTTGATGGTGGTAGGAACATCAGCAACAGTGTGTAGTCGTGAGGATAATCCTGTGAGAATGAACTTTGCGGTTGATATTTTCATGGGATGGGTGGACCAGGAAATGAGAGTAAGAGTGGAGCAAGAGCCACGAATGGATAGCGGCAATGGATGGTGGTGGAGTAATTGTTTTTGAAAGATTACGTATCTCAAAAGCATACATACCCCGGCTATATCTTCAAAGGTCATTTCTCGATTCCAAGAGTCTACTACAGATTACGACATGATATACTACAACACTGTACTGGCTTTTGGAAACAACGTGTGAATGGAATCGTACAAAAATGTATACATACGGATATGAAGGTTATATCTCCATTACGAGTTACAAGCACAAAAATATCTGCTGATAAACTGGAAGATTGTGTATATATAGCAGAGGAAACCATACGGCAATATTTTACACAGTTCTGTATTAATATAGTTGAAATGTATGGTCGTAGGTTCTACAACAGATTTCTTTGCAAATTATCATACAGTAGATCTGGTCAAAATCAGATATCCCATGTGTAAGATACAGTAAGTCTGACTCTGGATCGAACTACTGTTGTATGATCGACACCTATAACAGATCAAACTATTGTAGACTGATCTACACCTGTGACGGATCAATCTACTGTAAGTGTGAACTAAGCCTGTTACCTTGACAATGCACAACCTTCAGCTTTAAATTCAATGATACAATATTTACGATCAAACAAACACGACGGATCTACTGTCGGCGTTTTCATGGTTTGGAATTCTCTTTCCACTATGAGAATTCCTTTCACATATCTCCCTTTTCCACCTTTCTATCCATTTTACTTTCTTTTCTTCTAATCATTAAACTTCTAAGTTTCTGTTGAGATACCGAATGGTGTAGTCATCACGTCACGAGAAGTCGAAGCTTTGTATAGCTACAAACTTGCTCAGTTACTCGTCCTCGACCTACCAAAGTAGGTCTTTGCAGTGCGACTTACCCGTGACCTCTCTTTACTAGCTAACTCATTGCTTCCTGATATATCTCCTGATACATCTCTCTCTCAGGAGGTCCGCAGTAACAGAGGTAGAGACCTCTGTTACTGCGGACCTCCTGAAATTTCCCTTTACTCAACCTCATTTACTCCTCAGAATTCAGACTACATTATACCCCAAGAAATGATCCTCAATACTAATCAAATCGGTTTTTTGCATATTATCTACGCTCAATCTACACCCCAAGACACACGTGGTAGATAGCATATACAGACGGTGATTGTACAACATGTAGCTACTACCAGTTCGCTGTATTCCCTGTTGTTCTACAATCCGGATTTCCACACGAGCTACCGAACGAGAAAATTACAGATATCAAAAATTAGAAAACATCTTCAAAAAAGGATTCAAACGTCACATAATAACAAAAAGAAAGAGTTTGTTTTACATCGATTTGAACTCATACGTCGCGATGGCTGACGGATCCAACCATTACCCGCAACCTAGCTCAAGAAGTCCTTCACGCATACCTCAGCCACAAAACGTTCTATCATGAACTCAACGAGTCTCCAACTTTACCCTTCAACAAATTAGCCGCTACAAGAGTTTTATAAGGCGAAGCGAGAACATAAGGACAAGATCAGAATTGGATGATACGATGAAACGGGTGGCGTATGATTTTCTGATCGAGTACCCAATTCTCAAAGACTCATCCTCGCCGCTACCTGTTGATCGTGGTGAATTACTGGATGTTCTGATAAATCTGCTCCCCGTAACAACGTCTTATTTAGTTAGCCCTATTTTGATACGCCAATATCATCAATAGGTCTCCTAAAAGACGTAGTAGAGCTTTACGGCATAACAGATCCATCTCTCATCACGATACCGCAATTTACTTTGGAAACACTTGAAGCAGAACATACACAACTGAAGATCCATATATGGCTCGCCCCCTTAACAAAGAAATCCCTCTCCTTTATGTTTGGTGTTATTTCAACCTTCAACAACAGAGAAGCAATTCTTTACACACATTCAAACTCTGAACCCCGCATCCCATCTCACACCCCACGACGAATAACTGCCGATCCCTCACCCATATAAACAATAGCACCAACTCCCATACAATCCTCAGCATTACCCGATACTGAAACAAATTTCAGTCTGCCACTCGAACGGTCTCCCATATTAGCATGAACAACAATGCTCCACCGCCTAATAGACCTCATCATACTCAAGATCATCACAGACAAGTTCCGTTGAAGCCTAATGGCGATTCAAATCACCATCCACAAGGACTACGGGGATCACTTGAACACAATTATGCCTTCGCATTAGGACAAAGACATGCTGATAAACAATAAAAACATCATCATCATCAACCGCCGTTCAACCCTGGTCAAATCGCGCAGTCGATCTCCGCAAATTTTAAAAAAATATTTTTCAGGCGAGATTGATGAAAGTATTTCAAATACACTGCAAAATAACGCATGCTACACCAAACAACTTGAATTAAATGATGAAAACAGGATCTATTCTTCAGCAATATCCTAAAGGAGACAGAAAGAACATATTTCTTCAATAATTGGAACGAGTCTATGTCCTACTCACTTATCAAGGAACTAATGATTCGTGAGTATGATTCTTCCAATTGAAAAAAAGAAGCCCAATCAAGACTTGACAATTTAAAAATGGTGACGTTCATGACGGGGCACGATATTACTGACGATGCAATTGGCCTTGAAAAAATTTTGTCGATGAAAGCAGACATTTGTCTGCTTTCATCGACAAAGTTAATCCTCAGTGTATCCCGCTCTTCCGTAACGGAACTTACAAACTCAAGATTCTCAGTCAAGTGGTAACATCATTCCCCTACGCAGAGAGTCCAAGAGCAATTCAATTATCAAGCAACTGAAATTACAAAACGTTGGAGACGGACCTTTTCCACTCTATCCCCCTAAATAAAGAGACGAACCTCAGTAATGAGCGCACTTGTAAAGATGTACCGAACCTCAAATTTTTCGGTCAATATGTAACTCGTCCGATAAAACGTTTCGTCAACCGTCAACAATACGCACCCAACTGTTTCAATAATCAATCAAACTCCAACTACCGCTCCAACAATAACTTCAACGGACGAAATTGATCAAATAACGGCAACTCATCACCTCAACCGTTTCAACGAACAGAGAAAAACCAAACGAACAAACGCAAAAAGATTTGTTACAGGTGTGGTTTTTCACCTTGGTCCCCGCTACACCGTTGCTTTTCCAGTGCGATTAAGAAATACATAAATTATCACCTAAAGAACGGGGGAAAATCTGTATTTATTACTGCAGATGTGATATCCGGTCTCGAGACAGAAGATGAAATGACGGACGATAATAAAAATGAGAACGAAGATCATCAAGATTGCAACAAAAGTCGTACAGAAAGTTGTTACAATCCAGAAACTACAAAGATACGCCCGGATGATGGCGATTATGATGAGAAATTATTGAATCTCATTTTAGACAAACATTATTCGCATCATCCTCACTTTCCGCTCCATCTCCTATTGACACTATTCATGACCACCCACCGCCTTTCACTCCCACCCTTTCTCCATCTTCTACGATTGATTGTAACAATCTAAGAATTTTTAACACGAAGTTTGAAGCTCCAAACGTGCCGGCCTTTTGTGTCGACTCCCGCGCACCAAGAAGTGTGATCGGAAAAGGGCTTTGGATGCAATCAACCACCACTTCAACAGTCAACCCCAGAAATTGAAGGAATCTGACTCTTACTTCCGATTTGGTGACGTGACTTACAAGTCGATGGGTACAACCGCGTTTATACTCGAAACCCTGCAGAAAGTGCAAAACATTATTGTCGATCTAGACGTTGTTGAAGTTGATGTTTCGCCATTAATAGGGTTGAGCCTATTGGAAGAATATAAAATTATTATCGATAATGTGCACAACAGCCTCGCAAGACGAAGACAATTCAAGAATGGAACCAAAACTTATTATCTTGAAGACTGGTATCTGCCTCTTTGTAAGAAGCATATAATCCCACCTACACACCTTAATGAGACTTTTTCCCAAAAATAACATCAACTACACGCGAAGCGAGCTGCACAGAATATACAGGCAGTTTTATCAACCGAATTCTACTAAAATCTTCAATCTGCTCAACCAAACTAATCCAACCGACGCCGACGTCGATTCTGAAACCCTGAAGGTCCTCAATGGAAGATCCTCATGATGTGACATATGGAAGCGGATCACATCTGAGCCACTGAGTTTCCGAGTCTCATTTGGCTCGGACCCAGCGCGCTTTAATGAGAGAATCTTCATGGACGTTTTATTTATCACCGTTAAGAAAACTAAATACTCGATCCTTCATGTCATCGAAGAAGGTACCAGGTTTAGTTCAGCCTGTCGACTCAAAAAATGGTATCCAAAACAGTTTGGAACGAGCTGATCAAGAACTGGACCTCGATATACAACGGATTATCTAACAGCATTATTGTAGACCAAGGTTCCAATTTTGGTAAAGAATTTATCGTCATGGCTGCCGGTGATGGCATTGAAGTAGAGCGAACAGGGATCGAAGACCACAACGGCCTTTAAATATGTGAATGGTATCACAGTCCCATACGCTAAACAGTTCGGAAACTAGTACTGGAATATCAAAAAATCGAGCTTGATCTTATATTGCCATTAGCGGTAAAATCAATGAACGATACTGCTGGTCAAGAAGGTTTAATACCTTTTGCATTACTCTTCGGGGAATACCCACGGACAGAAATGCCCGAACTCTTCAGCCGACTTCCAACTTACGATGAACGCAACACCATAGAAACTAAAATCAGAAGCGAAATGCAAATACATCTCGATTAACTAAGAATCGGAAGAGAAATCCGGAATAATATTCCATTAGCAACTGAATCCTATTACGAAGAAGGGGATTATGTATTTATGTGGAGAGAAAAAGGACACACCAACCAAATTGGTGAATTCCTTGGACCGTTCAACGTGAAAAAATTCAACAGAAAATCTAATCTGGTATATATACATGATATCCCAAACTCACCGCCAAAGCCTTTTAATGTTTCTCAGGTAAAACATTACCTATCAACTCGTACATTATTGAATACGCTGTTTTCAGATATTCGAATTTCCCTTTCCGGCTTTCAATCACCGAAAATGGAGGACGGCATGTTTCACTCAGAGATAATACCTCTGAGTGATGAACGAAGCAACACGCCTGAAACGCTTCAAGCTCGTAAAGATGAAAATCACAACATCATGAAACGTGGAGCATTTAGACTGCTACTAAAATAGGATGTACCTCCCGATGCTAACATATTACCAGGATGTTTTGTACATTATATTAAATTAACAGTTGACGGCAAAATATTGCACCAGGCCAGGTTCATTATTGGAGGGAACCAAGATCGTCTCAAGTACTTTATGGTTCATTCATCCCAGAAGCCCCAACTACAATTTATGAGACACTAGCTCTTGCTGCCATTTTTGGTTTCAATAATTGGACGTCCGAGGTGACCCAAGCTTATTTTCAGCCTACAAATCCACCAACTCGTGACCTTTTTCTCAATCGTCAATAACTGAACTACAACTCAATCCTGATGAATGTCTACAAATACTTCAGCCACTATACGGTCTCTTGGAATCTGGAGACCTATGGTTTAAAACAAAAAGGCATCACCACTTCAACGATTTAAAAATGGATCATCTTCGCCCAGATTCTTCATTTTTCTACATTTTTATCAGCAAGAAACTTTCCGGCATGTATGGAACATATGTTGATGAACTTATTCGAGCAGGTAACGAAACATTTCAGAATCTAATCACGACTTACAGAAAAGCGATTCGAGATGAAGGCGGCCGAACCTCTGCCTTGAGATTTCTCCGGTTTTCCACTTTTAATCGACAAATCAAGAATTGTTGAACAATCTCAGCAAAAAAACTTCTCCAACCTTCAACAACTTACAAAAGAGCCAACTTTCTCTGAATTTCGTTCCATGCGCATGAAACTTGCGGGGTTATTTCACACGCGGCCCGACTATGTTTTTGAAATGTCGAGACTTGCGCAAATAATGGAGCCCTACTTCTTAAAAGCTCCTTCAACTTACGTCAGCCTCCTAAATAATGCAACAAAATACGCAACCAGACACAACATCTCGATTAACTTTCCCCAGCTGGACAAATAATCAATCAGACTCATCCGCTATTCAGACACCTTTTTCAGCAACAACCTTGATTTGTTATCTCAACTGGGTTACGTTATCCTCCTCACCGACAGCAATCATCAAGTGGTACCATTAGTTTTCAAAAGCTATAAGGCAAAACGCCTTTGTATTTCTGCAATGGCAGTAGAGGTCATCGATTTTATCAACCTCTTAGATGTGGCGCAATCAGTGACTGCAGAGGTATCACTACTTTTAAACGCGAACGTTCAACTTGACTTATATATGGACTCAAAATTCACGTGCTTTCAAAGGGGTCCCATACGTATGAAAAGCGCTTAATGCTCGATGTTACCGCTACGAAGGAAGGTTTTACAAAAGGTGAGATATCAAATATCGGATTGGTTAGATCCAAATAGAACATTGCCGACGGTTTAATCAAACCGATGACACAAGCTTCTCTACGTTCTGTTATTTCAACCGGTTTTCATACCCCAACCTGTTCAATGGATTATCAGTAGCAACCACAACGTTGGCACCTGAATAATCTCTTACTAAATTTTTTCAATTACTTCACAGCCCAAAATTCTCTCTCCTTTTTCTTCTGTCTCTACGCAAACAATGGTAGACAAAAGTACGATCAAACCATAGATTTGATATGCAATATAATAAGAATATTTTATTATAAAAGCAAATGCTTTAAACTTTAACAGGTTTACATCATATATATACACATATAATACTCTGGTAGACCAATAAAAGATTATACAAATCCAGCCCTCTTACAATTACGACAGGTATATATATATATATATATATATATATAATGACATATATATCCTTTGGTAAGAAATATATAAGTGACATATCTTTATCAAACCCCTCATGCACCTATTGTATTATATGGTGTTCATTACGTATATATATATATATATAAATTTAGTAATCATCTTATATAAGTTGATAAATTTCTTATCTTACGCTACGAATGCATAATATACAATTAGCCCCGTATACAGAAAAAATGTATACTTTTGATAATGCCTTATCAAACCCCTTATGCGCCTCACATAAAATGCCTGCTTTCGCACTCAATATAATCTTGGTAAAATTGATATTTCATACTTGGCTTCATGAAATATAAAGGATATTCTTCTGGTTTAATATATATATATATATATATATGTTTATCCTATTTATCAAGAGGATCAAACGCACTAGAAGGGAGACTGTGGAAATTAGCATACAGTATCTCTCGTCAAAATCAGATATCCCACATGTAAGATACAGTACGTCCGACTCTGGATCGAACTACTGTTGTATGATCGACACCTGTCACAGATCAAACTATTGTAGACTGATCTACACCTGTGACGGATCAATCTACTGTAATTGTGAACTATACCTGTTACGCTGACCATGCATAACCTTCACCTTTAAAGACAATGATACAATATTTACGATCAAACAAACACGACAGATCTACTGTTGGCGTTTTCATGGTTTGGAATTCTCTTTCCACTACAAGAATGCCTTTCACATATTTCTCTTTTCCACCCTTCTGTCCATTTTACTATCTTTCATTCTAATCATTAAACTTATAAGTTTCTGTTTAGATACCGAATGGTGTAGTCATCACGTCGCGAGAAGTAGAACCTTCGTATAGCTACGAATTTGCTCAGTTACTCATCCCCGACCTACTTCGTAGTAGGACTTACCTGTGACCTCTCTACTAGCTAACTCACAGCTTCCTGATCAATCTCTTGATAAATTTCTCTTGAACTATATTACTACATGGCCTATGACCTTCTGACCTTTCCATTTACTAGACGTCGTTTACTCCTTAGAATTCAGACTACAGTAGACCCCAGACAACTATCCTCAATAACCCTCAAGTCGGTTCTATGCATAATATCTACGCTTAATCTACACCCCTAAGACACATGTGGTGGATAGAATATACAGACGGTGATTGTACACCATCTAGCTACTACCAGTTCGCTGTATCCCCTTTAGTTCGACAATTTCCAACAAAAAAGGAGCTCAGACAGGGGCTCACATGTATACAGGATAGCTATGTCGAACTTTGGTTTCCCGGTAGCATAGAATCTGTCGACTGCATGAAATATATGTCGAAGAACTGTCCTGGTGCAATGAGAGGTCAATGTCAGAACTCATGCGTTTCGAAAAGTGCAACTGTTCAGAGCGAGGATTCGTATGACCATGATATGTACTGCTGGTATTGGTTTTCAGAGAGACCAGGCACAAATAATGGCCTAAAAGTTCTTGAGAGTTCACAATTATTCACGAGTAATTTTAACAAGGCATTCGAAATAACTGTACCGAACGGTTATGGATAGAAAAAGACTGTGCATATCATCACATGCTGTAATTTATTGTTAATGGTATATACCCGAATTGGCCGCTTTTTTCGTCCTATGGCCGGTTTGGGAAAACAAGAAGAAGAAATAGTTTAACCAAGAGTCTATAAGAAAAGAAATGGAACAAATATTTGGGATATTAAAATTAAGATTTGATATTTTACGCTGTGAAACCAGCGATGGGAACTGAACGAGACCATACGCATATTGGATGTGTGTGTTATATTGCATAATGTTACAACTTGGATGAATCAATTTATAGATAAATAGTTCCATAAGCATATATCAGAAGATTTAGATCGGATAATGCATTCAGAATACCTTAAAATAGACCAGTATTCATCTTACTGGAGCTAGAATACGTCTAATACCAATTTGAAAAATACAGAAAAGTACGAATATCTGGCAAACATGAGGATGATTCGTGATATATATATTATACAGATCAAGATCAACATTTCAAGTTTCAAATCGATTCGGTATGTAATAACGTGATGGAAGAGGGATGGGACGTTTAGCGGATTGTAAATAATAAGGCGTTGTAAATTCAATATTGAAACACACTGTTGTGATTCATCTCATTGTTCATTTAAACAACGATATGAAATATTGAATAGACAATAATTGAAATTATCAGCTATTTTTTCAACGAAAAAGATTAAACTGTAGAGTAGTTTAAGTCTAGTACGTGTCGGTGTATATATTTACAAACTGAATGGTACAGAAATTAGATAGAAATGACGTTTATTTCCATGTGGTAAGATACTTGTGAAGAAATATTCAGTGATATATTTTATGCAATGATTTCCTACCAATATAAAATTGAAACATGTGATAGATATCGTCGGAAAAAAATAGGATCATCTCAATTTACCAATGTAATATGACATTGAACGTAATTTTTCTGACAATACAGGCCTTTATAATGAAATTGTTTTGTAGATATGCCGTATACGCAATTGGCAGTATGAATTATTTAAAAATGGATCAGCACCCTTTACAATATCCATAATTCTCTACACTACATTACAACGTGAACATGAAGTAGGTGTACAATAATTCTCATACATCGGTTGATATAATACCTGCTCACTCTACAGGTTTCAGAATAATAAAAAGAGTTAATAGACACTGCTATAGTTTCATGAAATAATAGTGAAAATTCCAACAGAAACTGCATCAAAAATAATTAAGTTATCTTATGCCATGTTCGAAATTTTTGTACTCATTTCCTTGTCTCTGCAACATTGAACAAAAAAAGTGGTTCCCGATATCCAATTTTAAAGATTTCTTCGATTTCGGATTGGGACACTGCCATAATTTAGAATTATGTTATAAAAAAACTGGAGTTGCATATTGTCCAAATGTTGTGATCATTTTACTGACAGGCTGGATTATCACAGTTCAACTGATGCCAAGTCGGCTTTGAGACGAATCCTCAAAACATGTGATCTTGGAAAAATATGATCATGTATTAACTTCAAAGATACTGTAAATATTGTAATTTATACTGTATACTGTACCTGGTGTGTCCTACAGGTATAATCATATGACCTTTGTTTAGTAGTCTTGAAGGCACACGAAACTGTGCACAACTGAATAAGACAATGTAAGAAAAGTATGGAAAAACATGAGAAAGAAAAAATCCATCTACTTTATTCAAACTCTGCTTTACGAATTAATTGAACAAAAATGTAGAGACACAATCAAACGATAACAACGGCATCATCCTTCTTTGAACGAATGATTCTATGACAAAGAAAATTACCGTAACTGACTAACTGACTATGAGGCTCAGTCAAGTACCGGAGGATCATTTTGAGAACATTCAGGTTTCATCCTCCTTAAAGTTAAATCCTCCAAGAAATTCTGTGCTCGATACCACAGCAATGATTACATCATTGCTCAGGTTATTCATGAACACACCTGTTCTCTCTCATATATTATGTATTCTTCTGTAGCTTCCCGTAGAGCTTCCTTGTACATCCCTATCAAAATTTCCGATTTTGTAACTTGTGCAGCTATCTCAGCTTCCGTTATTCGTGTTGCTGTTAGTTCCGCGGTAAAGCGTTGAATCTCAGTTTCAGACGTAGCATTTTCTTTTTTTTGCTCTCGAGCTTTACAATAATACTCAGTCAGTCGTTTAGATTGTTCCATAATACAGTCATTAGCAGCTTTTAGTTCTTCTTTCAGTTTTCTAGTACTGTCATCCGCGCGAATCCACTCAATCACATGCTTGAAGAAATTGATGACTTTTTATGGAAATACGGAATTTCTTATAATGTGAAAACCTTTAGTGTCCACCCACTCCCATCACTGGAGAGTTCATCACGATTGGGTTCAAATTCTATATCCGGTTCTGAGATCTCACTAGGTTCATTACCGAGAAGATTTACAGGTTTATGTGGTTCCATACCATTGTAACGATACTTGTAGAGTGTTTCCATAACTAATTATCTACACTATTACATTGATTCACCTTCCACAATCAGTTTTGGCATATAGATTTCAGGAAACACCCGTACTTTCCTGTAGTTAATTTTACGGGTTTAAAAATTGTATTGAAGCTCCTCAGCCATTAGTAGATAGACAATGATGCCTCTCTCCCAATAGTAGTGAACGAATTGGTGTATCATTTATCTTCTCAAAACACCCCAATCTACCTCGGCACAACGACGGAATGCAAGAAAGACTTTCTTTAAGTCATAGTCAGAATTATAGAATAATTCAACTGAAAACCGATCGGAAAATATTTTGCCAGTTCAGGTGGTAGAGAGGTAAATATATCATATCCATTGCTATCCGCGATCTTTGGATCAAATTTTTTGCATATTATTATACCATGACGACAAGAATATATGAACGTACCCGTACACAACTCTATAGCCTCCCTGGTAACGACTAGAAAGAAAATTGGACAGTACATTTCATTCTCATGCCTTAATTCACCTATGTGAGGAACAGTTAGTACAGGTGATGGTGGTGCTATAATAATTGACAGCTTCATTTTTCAACCGATGATGGGACAGGCATGAAAAATATATTCCGCCTTTGAGATGGAGTTACAAAAACTTCAACTTCATGCCATGCTATCAAAGATAGGTTTTTACTTGTTCGAACCTCAACAGACCTTCCCGGTGTCGATGCTTCATACATCTTCTCAGTCTCCTATCGAACATGGAATCATCATCCCAGAAATATCCATGCCCAATCATGTACCACTCGATTATTTGTTTTGGTAGAATGGATGGAACATCGTGAATAGATTTACACGTATCACAACATTGTTTCAATTTGCTACTAAATCGACCACCCGATACGGATAGTCAGCCTCCTCCGGGTATCAAACCCAGAGTGTATCGGCTGGTTTCATCTTGGGTTATTAACTAGTGCCTCCCCTGTATGTGCCAACATTTTAGCCGATGCAACCTGAAGGCTGTACGTTGTTGACCAATCATTCTGCATTATACCATCCGGATTTTTGTTCATGTATTCAAACCGCATTTAATCCAATTTATGTTCTCGTGAACTACAAGATATATACTCGCTGAAATCTGTTGGTGGTATTCCTTTTTTCCTGTGGCCATTTTGTTTAAATGGATGACCTTTTTCCCAATTGGTGTAGACAATAATCAGATCCCTTACCAACTTATTAATAAATGACTCCAAAATGGTGACATAACGTGACGGAATCTATGTTTATATCCCATGGAAAATAACGTTGGCCCATGAGTTTCTGGTATAAATTCATCACCATGAAGGTATGAAGTATAGTAAACTGTTCCATGACTGTGATCTGGTTGTCTTACCACCATACCTTCATTTTTATTGGCAGCCTTCCGCTTGTTTAACGAGATATCCTGGTTCTGGGTGTAGTTTGAATTTGTCTCAAAGCTGTCACTATATGTCCCAAGAAACTTAGATTATATTAGTATCAATATTGTGAAACGTTGTTCCCTTATACAGGAGATGTTTCGTATTGTATTACATACGAAACCGAAAGGTTATACATGCACATTTTCAATGTTTATATGGTTACATTTCTGTTTTCAAATTTAGAAACTTACCGGTTGTCATTGTCATATCCATACCATTCGGTAATAGTAAAAGACCCTCTATATTTTCCACATGGTAAATGTTTTCCACCCTCAGTTTTGTTGGATGAATCAACTTCTTTCTCCGCTTCCACCGGTTCGTTCAGCAACAGTTGCCACACTCTATACGCTGAGTTTTTATCTTGTCTATTTATTTCCTTATCCACATTTTTCTCTATGCGGTTTCTTCTTTCATTCTGTTGGGTGTAATATATGCTATATGTACTTCACACACCGTTCGAATATTTTCATACACTCTTACCACAGAAAACAGTTTCATGAAGTATACATAATTGTCACGAGATGTTTTATTTATTTGAAAAATTTCTACATTACTGTTTTTGGCTTATGTTAAATACCCTACCTCCTTGGATAGCTATCCTTTTCCTATAAATCATATCACAGAAGAAATTCTTCATTTAATAATTTATGAAACATGTCTGCTTAAAAAATTGAATTACATGCCTAAATGCCAAGCAAGTATATTCATCACTGTACATATTGAAATTAAAAAGGTTTGTTCTGATTTTCGAGAACCTGAATTTTCAAGTCCTGTTGAAATATTTGCCATTCGGATATATTCGAAAAATGTGAATTTGTTGCATCAATATGTTTTTCTTCTCCATGTACGGAACGTTCCATACAGTCTTCATTATGTTTTGAACTCAACCGCTTGATTTATATTATAATGTCTTGTAATTGACTCTGCTCATTCTTACAGACATTGCGACACTAATGTCCTTCCCCACCGTTTTTCCTCCAGAACGCGGATTACCAATTCGGTTCATTATATGGTATAGTATAACTATACCTCCACTATTGCCCGTACATATTGAATTTTCTTGCTCCCTCACAGACTGGTATGACAATCGATACAATTTACTTCTGCCCAGAATAAAAATTATCAACAACATTTCGTAACGTGTCATGATTTAGTTATATCGACATCCCGTGTTATATTCGATCCATACTATCCGGTCCAACAAATAGCTGCCATTTCGGATAGTTTTCGTTCCCTGGAAAGTAGACAACATGCCTTTTCATGCCAGGTGGTCATATGTAGTGTCTATATTTATGCATTAGACTAATATCTGAGCGGAACATGTTCTGCAATAAATGGGAATCTATGAAAAAATTGTTCTTTCCAGACTTCTCATTTTGTAACGTTGACCAATACCCACAATAATTTTCTTTATCAAAACCATACTCCAATGTGCTTTCTTTGACAGCCCCATTTTTCGTTGCAGAATTTACCCTCTGGCCCATTTCCATACTATAAATATGAAGGCAATACAATAAATCAAGACATCTAGGGAAATAGTTCCCACTGAATTGTATTTCGACATCGACCAATTCGGTCTCGTTATGCGTTATGTTGCGAAAAAGGGACCCATATCGGTGTTTAAAAAATCTACATAATTCTAGTACTTATGACCTGACCTCGCTACCATCCAGACATTCTTCCCCACACCGTACGGTTTCATAACTACCATTTAAAATTACACATAAAATACTCAACAAGTTAATGGCTGTTGTAAACTTCCTGTTATTTCCTGTACCACCAACATTTTTCCAAGTCTCCGGACTGTATAGAGCAAATTAGTTATTCAATTGTTTGTAAACAGTTTTCGAAACATTGGGTATTTCCAATAATGTCCAATCTGTGCATGCATCGGCGTTCAAGATAAAATGTTCTGCACTCCCTACAAAGTGGCTAGCATTGCTATTCGCATTTGGAGTTTCAGTCTTAGACTGCACTTCCTCCATGCCATTATGTATTGATATGTCTTTCAAAACTTCTTCCAGTGACACCTGCTGCTGCCTCTGCAGTTTGATTATAATAATTAACAATTTTACACGGCGTGCACTAAGCTCTTCTTACCGTTTTGTTTCTGTTTCCATACCACAATAAAAACATGCCGTTACGGACATAACACTCCTGTTGTTGGTTGATTACATTATGCCACTATTATAGACACTCCTTCTCTCAGCTTTAATTTATGGATGACATCACTGCCAAAGTGCTTGGTGTTAATTACGCCAAAATTACGTGAAACCTATATTCCAACGGTCAGGATCTCCACACTCTCTCCAAAACGCCTCGGTCACACATATACACGAGTACAATTTTGACACCCAATAATGACCAGACATATGTATCAAAATTGAAAAGTTTACTGTCCATACCAGTATTCTCCATCTGTACTGTCTGCTTTTTATTCCACAACACTATTGTCATCCCAGATTGCTGTTTCTTTCAAACTTTTTAGTATTTTTGCACTGAATTCACAGTAGTGTCATCACACCAGAAATTCAAAATGTTTTACATAACATCATTTCCGATTGGTAAACTACCTCAGAATTTATCTATACACGTACAATACACCACTCGGGATTGTAATACCTGTATTCATATGTTTAAAATTTTGAAATACGGTGTTAAAACTAAGTCTCAGTACCGTCCCACAGGTGTACAGTACCTATTTCACTCTCCTGTATTCATGGCTGTTTACAAAACATATATATATTTTTATTGAAATCTGTGAGACTTTACCATACTGTGTTATGGAAATACATCCTGCACACAGACGAAAAGATACAAGTTCATTCGTATTCACCAAACAGTATTAAAACCTTAACAAACGTGTTGAAGCAATCATGAAAAATTGTCTTCATCTTCACTGTTATGATCATCACAGGTTATGGGCCTATACACAACTACTACGCAAATACTAACTACCCATACGCAATAGCATAACATTACCAAACCCTAATATAACACCTAATTTCGAAGAATGACTAGTTTAGAAGCCACTAAATATTTATACATTCCCTATACAAACTATATTATACTATACAGATCCAAGAACCTAACCCTTCACCAATTGAACAACAATTTTGTCCATTCCAATCCATCAACCTAGAATACAAACACCACAGAATGATAACCTTGAACCATGGTTTTTTTCCATCAGCTGTGAATATGAAATGCTTAAGATCACACCATTCGTAGAGGAAATCAACTATATATACAGTTCGACATACTACAAATTGGTGATCGCGCTCACGAGCGTCTATTAGCGTCAATGGCACCTGACACAGGGAATTCAGTAATGAAACCAGGAAATCCTATCAATCCATAAATAAATACATCGCACGTCAAATAAATTTGTCTAATATATCTAATAGGGATAGCTATTATAACTACGCATCCCCGCTGACCATGACTCATTGGGATTACAAGCGTTCAATACAATCATCAACAACTACGAAAGACCCGACGAATACTTCGAAGCTCACAACAAAATACGCAAGCTAATGATATTCGCTAGATACCTAAATGTACAAAATATGTCCACAAAGATGCAGTATATAATAAGGAAATGAAACACCAGCCAACATACCCATACCAACACCGCTATGTATCATTATAATCCCCCTGCCATTAAAGGACTACAAACGATGATACGATCTATAAGCCACAATACCGCCAAATTTTTGAGACTTTGTTTTAATTGATGCAACCTACAAATACAACCACATGCGACACAAAACAACGTAAAAACCAATATTTTAATTTGGGACCCACCTCCCAAATTCCATCAAAACTCATACATTTTGGCGCACTAGACACTGTAGTGAACTCCAGTGCAACAAAACCGAAATTAACATCTCGGGCTCGACCGGCACGATTTTGACATAACAACAACTCACAGAAATACACCATACTATACCTAGACAACTATTAAATCTCTATCTGCTAGTCTTCCGACTTCACTAATTGTCGCCCCGACCTCGACCCCGCGAAAGCATCCTTCCATGCGTTCCGCACTTTCAAAATTCACAATGCATCCATCATACTAACATTAGGTACACTTTCACCTATTCATTACAAGCAAATAACAAAATCCCAGATGCCAAACAATGGAAAAAGTATACGACGATGAGATTAACCAACAAAATGACAATATCGTCATAAAATGGATACCGAACACATCTCAATAGCAAAGACTGAAACATCAAAACTCAAACCAATCGCGTTGAAAATGACCTACAGATACAAACGAAACAAAAGCGGCGAAATAACTGCAATAAAAGCAATATGTACCGTACGAGGAGACCTCATTCAACCATCCTTCACTACAATTTGGACGAAAAGAGGGCCTATTACGCAGAGAAAACATCATCCGGAATCATATTTGCGCATGCACAACACTAAAATAATCCTATCCGACATTTTGACATAACATCAGCATTCATGAATGAAAAATACGACACTAACCATGCCGTCCATGTAAAGTAAATCCCATTTTCTAGCGGAAGTTATTCCTTTCCAAACTGAAATTACGGCATATTGAACACGAACCGTTACGAGTCTAAACCAGCTTGCAACATTTACGTCTCTGGACTTCAACAACACATATTTGGGAAGAATTATAAAGAATCCCACACAGACCCATGTATCTATTCCAAGGAAACCAAACATGGAGTCATGCTAATATTACTCACGATAGACGTTCCCGCCCCGTTTTTCGTCACTGCTGCCCCAAAACGACGACATAGACGACTCTTCCATTCATCTAGAAAATATATTTTAGATCAAAGACCTAGATAAACCGACTACACTTCTAGGGTGGACAGTTTCATATCACAGGAATGGAGATACATCATTGTCTCAGCCAAACCTTGTTAAAAATGTAGCAAACAAACTTAACTTACAAAACAGAAATCACCGATCTACAGTACTACCTCACAAATCATTGTTTGACAAAAAAAACGAATCAACTCCATTTGATGAGAAATATAAAGGTATATGTTTGCCTGACTTGGGGTACATTCGATATCTTGCCGATGTCACCAGGTACAATATAGCATTCTCAACTAGTCACCTGGCTCGATTCATCACTAACCGACTAATATGCATATGGACCTACCCCAACACCTGGGACGCTACATACACGTACCGAATATTTAGGCGTAGTATTAAATAACTCATCGAATTCTCCGACGCTAACTTCGTATAATTAGGCAACAGGAAATCAACATCCGCCGGAATCCATACATAAAACGGTGCCCCAGTCCACTGGAAGTCAAAAACAACCAATGATCGCACTTTTCACATGCGAAGCAGAGTATGTATCTGCCTTACAAGCACTATAAGAAACACTATGGATAGGACGACTGATGTATGACGTCACCCCCAAAACACCTGCACCATCACTATTTTTGTCGTCAATAATAGAGTAATATATATAGACAAACATACTGGAAAAACTAAACAGCGAAAAAATTGACCTAAAATGCACCACCTTCACCATCACACCAATCATAATCTCATCCACCTACGACACATCCCAACCACCACCAACATTGCAGATTAACTCACAAAATTACTCCCCCACATCAGCAAAACTTTGTACTGCAAACAATAAAAACTAATGCAAACCATCATCATAACATGAATTGAAGCACGGGAGAGTTTCAGACCTTCCACGATATAAGTATCATCATCCTCAACCAAACCAATCTCTGCCTCGACCATGTCATCAGGATAAGCACAAGAACAAGCACCATGCCAATTCCCAGCACACATATTATTCATTTTAACGATTATTTCTATTTAGAATTGCATTATTATCAAGGACCGCATTTATAGAATGAGAAAATATTTCATGATTAACTAATCTTTTTCTTTTCATTTTTATCCACTCATATTTCTCATTTTCCATATTTTTGTGTTGGAAATCTTTTACAAGTCAGAGTGTGAATACTGTCAAGGAAGGATAGTATTATGTGTACATTATAGACGACAGTCGAAGTCAAAGTTATACCGTACTGTGTTTTTAGACAACTCATAGTGTAATGCGATGTATTGGACTAATATGATCAATACTATATGCGAGTCTATCCAACCGTGTAGTACACGGGTGGATAGACTCGCCGTCGTAATTACAGCGGAAAGTGCGACATTATATTTGCATAATACACTTTAGAGACTCTCTAGTAAGGGCCTCTATATAGGCTTTTGTAAAACTTTAGTGTGACAACAGAGAAAAATGTTTTGATGGAAGTGTAGGAGAGTGGGGCTTTCCATAGGATAAGAAGGGATACCATATCAGTGCACAAGCGAAAAACAGGATTTATTCCAACAGGAAAGGAGTCAAAAAAATTCAACTTTGAATAGATTAGTGTCTTCACCAAAGTCTGTGAACGGAAATTAAAAGAAATCAATTATTACTTTTCGCGGGAGAAAGAAAGTAACGAAACACATGAATAATAAAATGAATCGAACGAAATATTCTCTTCCCGTTTGGGAGAAGGGAAAGAATATGAACGTTCAGAAAACTAGGAATATATAATGGTATGTTGATTACAGAAAATGAGGCACAAGCTAGCAACGGAAGAACAAAGGATGAAAGTAATAGTGGAAATATTTGGTAAGTTTGTTCAAGGGATAGTAGAACAAATAATAGCACTTGAGGGAAAAGTGAAGTCGCAAGTGTAATATTGATCAACTTTCAACTTTGAAATTCACTGTGAACAACTCTCGCCATCGGAATTTCACAGATTGTATTAAATGAAATTCGATCAGTTCATAAAATTAAGGAGTCTCATAGCCCCTTTCTCTGACCGCTCGAAAAGACAAAACGAAAAAACAGACCAGTATCTGTGGAGATTATACTAATCGCAACTATTCGGTTATCGGAAGGCGCATCGTATTTAGATGTGTCATAGCCATATGGCATCACCAGATCTGCAATCTACTTCATTTCTCATGAGACTATATACATTATTGACACGATCATGAACAATATACAATTTAAAGTAACGGAAATGGCATGATGACAGGAATCTACACAGGTTGCAACGATGAGATGATAGCCACTTAACGGCATAATAACTGCAATAAATGGGATTGCAGTAACAATTATGAAACATCGCAACAATAACATTGAGAACGCACGAACGTACTACAATAGGAAAGGATTTTTCGCTATTGTAGTACAAGCTGCCGTCAGTGTGGACTAAAATTTTTTGTTTTAGATCAAAGCACGCTTTAAGCACGTACGACGCAACGGAAATTGAAGGAGAAAACGTTTTGAACTACTTTCTGTATCAAAACTTCCTGCATGGGCGCATGTCGTTGGTGATAATGCCTACAGTAATAACAAATCACTGGTCAATCCCTATTCAGGGACGGTGACACCAGAACAAGATTCGTGTAATTCTACCACTATTCATCTCGGATTGTAGTCGAACAGAGGTTCGGTTTTCTCGTGAACTGGTGGGAAATTATGTGGTCCCCGATCAACTGTTCAATAGAAACTACGACAAAAATAATAATGGTCTGTTAAAAACTGCACAAATACCTAGAATAAAAGGTGATAATGAAGTGCTGGGATATCCACCAAATGACGTGTACAATGACGTGCACGGAGAGCCTACTAGTCACTTCCAGAATCTATTAGAAACTGAAACGAACATTTTTCGATATCGTAGAGTAAATCGGTACAAGTCGCCAATTCGTAATGGGATAGAACACGAATTGCAAATCTTAGGAATTCTGAGAAGGTCGGATATACGGTGTCTTTCAGATTCGACATAATCGAAGCGATGAGATTGTCATATGAAAGTCTTTTCTGTTCCGTTTCGGAGTTTTCAAACATTGTCTCTGTTTTTTGAATACTTTCTCAAGTATTACGTAAATCCATCCACTCGGCATCAACTGTCTACGCCAATAATAGTTTAAGTTCCTCTTCATGATTGTTCTTTGTCGTACTTTCCGTCTGAAAAGTGGAGCAAGAGTGCTCAAACCTTCAAGTTCACTAACTATAATATTTGTGAAAAAATTAGACATTTTCCTGCCCCATTCAGATTGACTTTTCGGCGTGCTGAAAGTTATATCATCACTTTCATTATGAAAACCTTCTTCTTGTCGAGATTCTCTAGGCACAGAACGTGTAGTCATTGACTGTAATGTAGGGAAATTTGTCACATAACAATTTGTATACATTATATAGGATTTATCTTGAGCGAAATCTGTAAATCTGCCCTGATCGCCTTGCCAAAGCGCTTCACTGCGAAGCACACACGTGCCGTTTCACCATTCCAGTTTAGCTAATTTTTCTTTTAAGACTGACGAATATCGCTCACATACCATGTTTTTAGTGTCAATACCAGAATTGTGCGCACATGTCACACTACTGGCAAGACTGTCATTATCCGGTGGTTGGAACGTGTCATCATTGAAAAGAGGTCCTATGTGATCATCGCAAGGATCAGTAGGCTGAGTGTCTAGTTCATTTCCTTCTACGACACAAATAAATTTCTGGCTTACAACTAGCATGCGAGGATCACCCAGAACGTGAAGGATTCGTGCAAACTCTGACGTTTAAAAGTCTGCACGTCTCCCATGCTTAAGTTTACGCTGTTTTTTGTTTTGTGACTCTTCCTTGTTTCAATTCCTTCCGGAACCCTTCTTCGACCGGATCAATTTATTTTCATTGTCAGTAGTTGTAGTAAAATGAACCCTTACTGCAGTGCTTCGATGTATTTTTAGAGAGATCTACGACAATTCTTGGTCACTGTCATATCGCCGATTCTCAATCTCGAACACAGCTATGATGGAAACTTAAAGCTCAAAAATTCTCGTCTCGATCACTTCTTTTTCTATTTTGTTTTAGTCTTATTGTTTTTGAAACTTTTAATAACTTCACGATACTGTTAATTTCATCTCCATTCAATCCATTCAATTAGACAATTTTGGCAGCCTCATCAAACGATGAATATGTAAAAAGTCTAACTTTTCGTCGATATATCGTCCAAGAGTGACAGTGACAATCAGCACCATCAGTGTCTTCATGTCTAGTTATGTAATTTGTTTCATGTGAACTTATTTAATTCGTAGTAGTTTCGTTGATAGTTACTTCTTTCGTAGGAAATCGTTTTGTAGTCGCTTCATTTGTATTTAATTCGTTCGTAGTAAATTCATTTTTGCTACCCCCGCGTATTCCTCTTATATTAAACGATTGCGTCTGTATTCATGTAGCGGAACGGGCAGTGGGAGTTCTTCCGTCATTTATCCAACTATTTGCTCACGTTTAACCTGCCCCTCCATATGCCGATGCTAATGTAAGTAGTATCATGTAAGTTAGCGGTCGTAGTGCGACCGTTCAAAGTGAAGGGATACAGGTGGCTTTTCAGTACAAAAAAGTTCACATAAATCCTAATTTCTTGAACGTATTCTGCATTTAGCGATCAACAGCCCAGAATTTTCCTCATTAAATTTTTGAACTACCCCAGAAACCGAATTTTTCTGTTAATTAACATTGTATCATTGACAGAAACAATAATACAATAGTGCATTATTGGTAACTGAAATATGAAAAATGACTTGAAAATGTAATGACTGGTTGTACACCTGTAATTTCTAGATCACAGACGGAATAAACACTTCTCAGTTCTTGTATTAAACGCAAAGTTCAATGAAAATGGCTTGAAAAAGCCAATAAAAATCGTCGTTGTCTTTTTTTCGTATTCCAAAAAAACTGAAACTGAAACACGCAAGGAAACATTTAGAAATAATCTACTCGTGTCTCCTCCTTGTCTGCGGTGATTCGAAGACTATAAAATTGCACCTAAAGCGTCATATTGGAGCGTCACAGGAAGTACACACCTACGCCGACCGTCATTCTGAAGTAGTGCAAAAATCGTAACAGACACCAAGACTGCAACTAAGAGGAGAATTAGGAATAGAGAATCTAATACTACTATTATTTTACGACTACTGCTTTACAACTAATACGATTTTAATTATCAACGAACCAAAATGGCTGGTGAAGGGAAGCCCTTGACTGCAGCTCAACTATTGCAAGTTTCTAGTGGTCGGGGAGGATCGTTCCAACAACATATGTTACAACAAAAAATATCTACCCAAATGTCAAATGGTGGAGAGGGGCTCCACAAGAACAAGTAACATCTCAAAATAGAAATGGTGTAGGTGGTAAGCTTACACTAAGTGCAAAATGGAAATGGGGGAAGGGCATAGGCACGACAATTGACATCGCAAATTTCAAATGGGAGGAGGACGTTGAGATAGATCGATTGTGCAATAAGGAGAGATATATTAAGGTTCAATCAAACATGAAAAACCGATTTATTAAATGCAGTTGTATTTGGTGAGGCTCACCTCGCTAAACATGGGGAATTTCAATCATCATTTTAAGAAGGTTCTCAAAAGATTTGAAGATCAATTTTCGGAAGATATATGGAAGTCGACGGCGAAAGGAACATGGGAATCACTCACTTATCTACTTAAAAATTGTTTCAGACCATCGTGTAGCGAGGAGGGAGAATGAGGTTGCATCCTGGATTGTCGAAATAAGTGGGGAGAGGGAGAAATTTCTAGGAGAAATTGTGTTGGCGATGGATGAGAACGAAGAAGAAAAACCTAATAAGCATGAGTAAAGGAATAGTTTTGATAGGAGGAACAAAGGGGAAGGTGAGGAAATGAGAAATAGAGAAGGTAGGAGAAGTGATAGAACAACAACCACAAGCGGTCACTTCACCTCCTTCAAAGTAGAAGTTTTTCATGCAATTCAGTGATTAGTCCGAGTGGCGGGCACCATGTGTTTGAATCTGACGGGGTGATCTTCAAATATTGGATGAGAATATAAAGAGGAAGTCTGGTTCTGAGTCGAAAACAAAAACTATGAAGAAATAATTATGTTCCAAAGAAAACATAATGAAATTTATCGTTGCATTTGACGAAGGATCCGGATTTTAATGAGCAACGAATCAATTTTGAAGAAAGACGCTTTAGTCATCCGAACGCCGCCGTACTGTACGCAGTGAGGAGCGTAAAAACATTACTACATTATTGTCTGCTCTGACCAGAGAGTTAACTAGGAAATCAAACAGTAACAATTCCTAATTCATGTAATACATCGAATTAGTTACGATTTTTGTATTACAGTCATTTATTAGAGAAAGGAGTATATTATCATACATCAGTTCGTTTTCAGGTAACTATAAAGGGTTGGTGGTTCCACTTGAAACTTTCCCACCGTGGTCAAGACATACTTTAAAGTTGCACAAAATGTCCGAAGCATTGTACATTACTGAAATTGGAGCTTGTTGGACTTTCAAAATTCGTTTGAAATCCGGCGAGGTCCACATGTTTTTCAAGTCTTTATAAGATTGTTCGAGGGACGTACAGATTGAAATCATAGCAGTATTAATAAACGGTTGGACGGGAGTTGCAAAACTTCTACTGAATGCTACTTGGGGCCACGGACGTAAAATTCATGTTGGATCGCCGTATATATATTACGGTTGCCCTTGAATTAATATAGATTGTCATAACCCGTTATTCATGCCACTTTCCCGGTAAATGGTCAGGTCAAGACGCCTACCGGTTTCCGGCCCAAACAAATTAAAATACAAACAATCAAGCGTCGTTATTGTCTGACAAATTAGGAAGTGGAACCTGTTGTGTCCTGAATAACACGCCCATTGAATTACATTTGGGCGGCCTGGTCTGCACATTTCTATATTGTTGCAGTCCATATAGTCAACGAAGTGCAGTAACAACGATCCCTGAACTCTAATAGCTTCCGCATATGTTGCTACTCTTTCCATCGCCATATATTCCAGGAGGGTTGTCAAAATGTGACCCCAATTGTCGATGAAGTGCTTTATCACCTCCAAAAAGAATTCCGACAGTATTGGTATACGCATACCGAACATTGTTTCGAGGTCCAACCAACGACAAGGCGCTGAGAAACGCTGTAATATATTGTAACGCGCTGTTAGTTTATCACATGCGTAGTTTTCTATGACCATACTTCCACCGGAGAAATCAATTATATCAGCCACTTTTTTAATTTCTTCGGGTTGGAAGCGAAAATGCTTGAAGCAGGATTCATTTGAAAATACCTTTATGTTAAAGTTTACGTATTTAACGTGACGGTTTCTTGTTTTCATTAATAGTAGATCTCCTCTGTATTTATCTCCTTTCTTTCAGTCTTAGTAAGATGGAGACGTCTGCCTTGACTACAATTGCAATTTCGTAACAGACTGGAATAATTTCTAATGCGCCGTTTGTTCTTGTTGGTTGTGTAGTCACTTCGCCTCATGTTGTCTCTTTTAGTCGATTACGTTCATTAATTTTGTCTCTTTCTGAGACAGAATTTCTGCAAAAAACAGAATTGAAATTTTTAATTAAGTAGATGAATTCAATATCTCAGTTTCTAAAAGTACAGAAAATTGATAAAAACAAAAGACCAATCAAAAATTGTTAAACGTGTCTCATTTCTTTAGTCATTTTCTAAAACAGTTCACTTACCAATAATTCACTCATGTCACAAATGAGCAGCAAAAATGAGCGCGGCGTCTTAATTAAAGCCTCCTTGGCGACTCGTGATTGGCTCATTCAATAAATACGCTTCTTGCTGCTGCTTACCACTGAGGGAAAAATCCTATAGAGTGGTCGTAGAACCTCCACTAAGTAAAAGGGTCACAGGACTAAAATGTCTTAACGCAGCTTTAGGAATCATCATTTGAAGATTTTCTTTACTTCTATAATTCCAATTTTTCCCTTACTTTTCCCCAAAAGCATCATCACACCTTTCTGTGAGACTCTAACATGTCATATTGTGTCATGACAATGCACACTACAAACAGATGACACGTTACACGTTCAATACTCTTTACCAAAAAGTATTAAAAGCATAACGAAAGTGTTGAAGCAATCATGAGAGATTGTATTTTTTTTCATCCTCGCCGTTCTGATCTTCACAAACTTCTCTAGGTGGGGATCTGAGTAGGGCCGTTATATATTTTTTCATTTTTCAGTCGGAAGTCAAATAAGAAAGTGCTTATAATAAAGTATCCAATGGGAGGACGCCAAGTAGGCAGCAATAAAAACAAGGTTTGATTGATTTGATTTCTGATTGCTCAAATTGTATTATTGATTCAAATAAATAATACAATTTGACTTCAGGCATCTCTAGTTAGAGGTGCTTAGTTTGAAGAAAAGTACATTTTTTTGTACACAACAGCTCCATACAGTTAGTGAAACGGGTACACCATGGGTATGGGTGGGTCCTGAGTTACACTTTATATTTAATGTAAGCGCATGTGTTGCACTGGTTCAAGTACTTACAGTGTAATATAATAAAATGTAACCAATTACCGCATCGGGGGTGAAAATTGAAAACAGAGAAAGGAGAAAACTGTATAGATAGATAGAAAGGGGACGGTGCATGACAAGAAAATTGTGGAATTAGAAATTTGGGGACGGTAGAAAACGTCTTACGGTATTGGTGGTGTACATTGATGTTGAAAAGTTTAGTACAGTATGTGGGACGGAATTGTAAAATGTGGCCGAAAAACAGTGGTTGAAAAAAGCTACATGCGTGTACTACCGTGACGGATTATGAACAAGCATTTGGAAAAAGCTGTGACTTTCCAGGAATATTTTCTTCCAAGTGATGTTGGTGAAATTGCAACAAGTCAAGTAACAAGCAAGTGGTGATTGTATCAACAATACCAATGAAGGAAAACAACTTGGAGAGCACAGTGGTAAGTAGTGGCAGCAACAACGTAGGAGTAGTCTTAAATGGGAGCGGAAATGAAGAAAAGACAACAATATCTCATGGACGTTTCAATCTAAATTCAAAATCAAGTGCATCGAATTCTGGAAGAAATGAAAATTGATTATTATGATAACAATGACGACTATGACATGGAAACCGACCCAAAACTAAGCAACGTCACAATTGGGATGAGATTTCGAAGGACACGGCGATAAAAATCATCCTCAGTGAATATGTTTGTACTGATTGGATATTACAGAAAATGTTTACCATTTCAAAGTTGATATTCAAAAGATTTGTGAAAGAAGTGTTTGGACACCGTCCGGAAGTTTGGGAAGGAAATGGTGATGGTTTAACACAGTGTGAAGTGACAACCGAAAAAGGATTCTATGCGTACTTTCTGCTGTAATATAGGGTCAGGGAGAGTGTGTTGGTTGTGCGAGATACATAATAACGACGAGTGATGTACGAGAATACGTGCTACAATTTTCTGAATTTGTGCTGAGCCGACACGGAAGGCTATTTTTAAATCGACGTCCATAATCAATGGAAATGTTTGAAATTGAGAATAAGTTTAGAAGAAAAAGGGTTTCCATGGTGCGTATGCTTCATGATATTGTGAAGGTTGGAGAGAATAGAAATGCCTAACTAGGGAAAGTAATACATTTTGCTTTCAAGGTTTGGACGGATTATGATAATTATTGTTGGTCCTGGTCGCCATTATAATTTATGGAACAAGAATTGGAAAATTTCAGTATTCGCCAGTTATAGCTGAGCACTTCCGATCGGATATGAACCAGGTGGATAATAGTGGATATCAAATCACACTGTCTGTCCTGCAGATACATATGTTGTATCTCATAGTTGGCGGAAATTACCAGCAGTCAAAGAAACAACGGCCACAGTGGGCGTTTTTTATAGAACCAGAGGAAAGTGGATACATGGGAAAGTACAGATCTTTGAAGGAACTTCCATCGTGATTGACGGACATAAAATCAATCGAAATAAATTAAGTAATTTCGTCACGTTAACGAGAAGGAAATACAAATTATTGTTCACAACATTACGCATTGGTGACGATGACATGTCTAAAAAATTGATGGGAGGGATAAGAATGCTCCACAACATAACCGTGCGGATACAAAGAGAAATTAATGGGAGAAGATATGACAAAGTAGAAGATATTATTGAAAATTGTAGGTATAAGGATGGAAGGAAATGAATTTTTCGTACTTTCTGTGTTTTTGGTTGTGTTTTTGGCATTTATAATTGCTAATTTTTCCTCTTCTTTAGATTGAATAGTGCCATGAAGTTTTGCAATTAATTCCGATTAATTAATTTCAGAATTAGTAGTAGTGAACAGAATTTCACGAGCCCATTGCTAACCAGAAACTGCACGATGAAGGTAATCAACCTTTGTGAAATCATTGCGATATGGTTTAGGTTCACGATCTGCATTATTCAGAATTAGTGAATGGAACATATTCAACGCTTTGGTGAGTGTAGTATTATCAGTCATGAATCGAGTGAGACGAGTATTTTGCAAAGTTCGATAATACATAAACCGTTTTGATGGAGGATTGAATTCTTGTTCAAGCATGGCAATAGCTTCATTGAGTGATTTGCAATGTTCCAAGTTTTCGTGGTAGAATACTAGAGCGTCTCCTTTTACAGGAAGGTGCAGATATTGCACAGAAACATTATCTGGAATTTTGAAGTCTCTGAGCACATATCTATATTCAATTAAGAAGACTTTCAAATTTTCGGTAGCTGTGAACTTTTTTGTGGTGCCAGAATATCTTTGAAAAAGCATCTTAATGCCGTGGTCTTGCTTGAGTTCCTTCTCAATTTTATCGTACGTAGTTGTTACATGATGAACATTGTAAGCGTTTGAAATAAGGCGTAAAGATGTATCAATATTTGAACCATTGCATAAATATGGGCTACCATAAGCATAATACCTCTCGGAATATTTTCTGAAACCGGAACGTTCTTCGGTTGTAAGAATTACATTATTCAACTATATATGAACGGATTTGAATAAATCTCGGGATAATACAACATGAAAGCACTTAAATTTTGAGATAGTACGTCGAGTAATTCTTGTCCTGCTAAATTGGAATTGGAGTAGTTGGATAATGAATCAATGAGATCCTTCTGATTTTTATTTAAAATATTCTTGATTTTATCAAAGTCGTTCATATTTGGGCGAAGAGAAGGAGTAGAATTATCACTAGTCGCTGACATACGGGGAGTGAAAGTCATGTTTTATTTATTATTTTTTAATTTTCAGTGAAGGTTCCGAATTTCTTTTGATGTTTATATCCAGATAAATGCGACTTGAAAGTATTAATGGAAAACGACTTGTTAAAAAACTGGCAATAGGGTATGAATATACTATTGATAGATAAGTGACGAGAAATCGAATCACGGTGTTTTGGAGATGACAAATTTCTGTTGAATACTGTTGGTAATTTTTTACCGATTTTTGACACTTTGCAGGAGTAAGGCAATTTGTTATCGATGTCAATGTGAAATATATGTGAGTGTTTGATTTGGAAGAACTTGGTGCGACGTGGTTTTGAAATTCGATCAGCCGTCTTCAGTCTTGTTCTTTTATTTGATTTATTATTTATCTTGTCTGTAAGGGTACTACGACGGTTATTTATTATTTCTGATGGTATAATATCTTATGTTATACTATGTCCTGTATCTTTCGGCACAATCTATTAACGGTTTTGGAAGATTGTGTTTAGAGGATTGATAGTTTGTTCTAGAAATTCGTCTTCAATTGACCAATCCGTGTTCAAAGTCTAGTTATTTGACACTGTAAATATCAATAAAAAAGTGGATAAAGAAAAGAAAATTAAATGTCAGAATACTGTGCCCAATGCACGAAATATCTACAAATAAATTTAAATCCATGGGGATTACATTCTTCAAGTGACCTTCCAGACGACACACCGTGTCAGAAATCGCACTTATAATAGTTTGCTAGACTTTCGTCAGCGCCTCTATTTAAGTAGGTGGGAAGTAGTTGCAGGAGAGATTCTTCACTTCAAGTTACCTTTTCCACTCACACACTTTTCAGAATACCAAAACTGACTTGTCCGAAGTTGGGATGTTATAAAACTGATTAGTTGAAAATTATATCGCTTGGTATATGGATTTTGTGTCAATATTATTGAAATATTTTGTGAAAAACTGTGTCAATATTATTGAAATATTTTGTGAAAAACGAAATGTGAATAAAAATCCAGAAATCTTTATACATTTATACATATTATACATATTATACATATTATACATATTATACATATTATACATATTATTATTATTATACATATTATTATTATTATTATTATTATTATTATTATTATTATTATTATTATTATTATTATTATTATTATTATTATTATT
>JAULBU010055792.1:0-12198 GCA_032358235.1 Odonthalia washingtoniensis | reverse complement strand
CCCATCGTCACTAGCCACACTTCCACTTCCATTCCGACTCCGTCCACCACCATCCATACCAATAAAACTCTCCACTACATGCCGTCCCCTTGCTATTCCTCTTCCTCTTCCTCTGCTATTTCCAACGCTACCGCCACTACCGCCAACAAGCATGACATCATCGTCTCCGGGAAACCTTACAATAGATTGTCCACTTCCGAAAGACGTTGGAACTTTCTTTACGTCATATTCATCTACACCAACCTCATTAAATCCATCTCTGATACTTGCAACACTGACGACATCACCAACCACACTTAATTCCATATTATCATCATCACCGGTCCCGCTATCTTCATGATCAACATCATCGAGTGCCGAATTATTCAATCCAGTATTATTATTCTGTTTCCGTCTAACAGCAGTCATCACAACACTTCTCAAAGAAAATACAGATAATAATGCGAAAGCAATGACGGCAACAGCTGCAACAGAACAGACGATTGCAAATGTTACACGAGGTACAGCAATCATATCATTCCTTTCATCAGTCCCGTCATTCTCAGTAGTATTAGCGCCTGAGCCATTTCCAATATTACTTTCATTCTCACCATTTTCAGTCTCTCCATCGTCTTGTCCACCACCACTTCCATCGCCGTCACCACTACCAATTCCATCACCGTCAAGAAGTACAGAAGGGTCAGGGACAGGATTAGAAGCTTCATCACTACCATCTGCGAAAATCTGTTCAACGTCACTACTATCCGTCGCCGAATCGTTATCACTAGCGACGAAAAGTACATCATTTACATCATCACCAAGTATGACTTTCATCCAATCGACAAACGTACTAATCCTGACATAAACACCCGGAACCGCAGACCGTCCACATTCATAACCAAATGATGATACACCGATCACAACCGGTATGTTACTATCTTCTTCAGCGTACTGTAACAAAGGTCCACCTGAATCGCCATTACATGCATCAGCGCGACATCGAGATCGATCATAACCAGCACAGATGAAATAAATCTCACTGACATTGTGTACTCCTTTATAAACGCTTTCACATTTCTTGGGATGATTAACAGGAGCATCTACCATGTTAGCGGCTGCAGGTCGTGCAGGTACCGCATCATCCGTTCTTCCGTAACCTGCGGCACGTGCAAAAGCTCCTGCATTCGGAACTGAATGAATTGTATTGATAAGTATTGGTTTGAAAAGCTGTTCTGAAGCTGGTGTATTCAAACGTAGGAGAGCAATGTCACCGGGAGTGTCAAGACGTGCTGACGCCGTTGAAGGGATGAAAGGATGGACAGATTGAATGGAGTGTGTGGGTCGTTCATTGGAATGAGCGTGAGAAGCGTGTAAGCGAGCCTGCCATGAAGGTGTGACACCGCAATGAGCTGCTGTCAAGGCCCAGTGACGGGATATTAAAGTAGCCGTACATGCAAAGGAGTTGCCAGGGTATGATAGAGAGACTAGGTGTGACTGAAGTGATGCGGAGGCTGGTGAAGCGCCGACAATACGTGCTGTTGTTGTTGATGGTGGTGCGAGGATTACAGGGCAAGTTCTGCGAGTTACTGGGTTTAGATTTAGGTTTAGATGTGGTGTTGCGGTTATTGAGATGGGTCGGAATAATAAAAGGAGTAGAACTGTTGACGATAAAGACGGTGATAAGGGCGGCATTGCTTTCAGTTCAACGTTGATCTGATAAGTCGGACGAAGATATTGTGATGGTTGCTGTTGTGTGCTTGATCCTTGTCCCGTCAGTAAGAGAAGGGTGAACGGTGTTTGCGGAAGAGTGGCGGGAGCAAATTTGGATAACAGGAGAGGTGAAGGGGAGGTGAAGAGGGGGAGGTGAAGAGGGGGAGGGGACAAAACTTACAAAAGCGACGCTGAACATCACGCAGCCATCGATACTGGGGGAAGGCGATAAGTGAGGCTAAACCTGGTGAATGAAGTTGATAGAAAATTGATTAATGATATTCACATAAAAGATGAGTGCCGACTGTAAATCATGTTAAAAATTTTAATGAAATTTCAAACTATTACTCATTAATGTTCTCTCATTCAAAAATAGACATTAAATATTAAATGATCTAAAATTCATTTCGTCATTATTACTTTTTTCATTACTTTTATGACGTATTTGCTTTTCAATACTCATTCTCGTTTATATTACGAACCTCCCATCCACAAAATTATCAACTTACGCGTCGTTTACCTACCTATACACTACTGTAGTCACACTACAGTACATGTTTAGTGACGGTGGGAGAGTGGGAGAGCGGGTTGCCAACCAACCGAACACCGCTGCCAGACAACCGTAAGGTTCATTTATCGTGTTGCCTACTTCTGTGTGCATCAAGATGAAGCTCCAGGTGAAGCCCACGGGAAGAGATATAAAGAGCTGAGGAGGTGCTTGGAGCATCCGATCTCAGCATACTGTATTGAGAAGAAAAAAGAGACGATGAATGATGAAACGTGGGGTAGAAGCAACAGGAGATAAACTTCCACGGATGTTGATTGCTTGATAGCTTGGTCTGGAGTTAGCAAGTGGATGACGGTCAGTGGATCCCTCGTGCCAAGTTGTGAGCTTCCACTTCCAAGTAGGTGCACCCACGACTTCTATCTGCGGCATGATTTACGCCACACGGTCTGAATACGACGACCTCGATTAACTAACATCACGACAAAAAAAAAAACTATATATATATCCGACGCGTAATCAAACGTCAATATATAACCAGCCATGTCAAGCAAGCGCTGCAATCCTACCCAGAAAAAGGACAAACAGTGCGGTCCCTCCAAGTCTATCACCTCGTCGCGAAAATCCTTTCCCATATCATTGATGGTATTGTAAAAGGCGACAGCTGCGTCTGCGTATATCTGGGTTGGATCTGTTTCTGAAGCTGTTTGGCAGGGGTGTCAAACTGGAACTATAAGCACTAGGTCGCGATAATGGGTGTTAGAAGCGAGGAGGAGAGTGATTATGAATATATCTTTGTTGGGGATGGAGAGAGTTCGGCAGGTCCGTCCGGTGTGCAGGAGAAAATTTGAAATTGAAGGTTGATATTTCTGAGTGACATTATACAGCGGGAGTTGGAGAGGGGGTGTTTCATTCTGGTTTGGTTGGTTGAGTCGAGGCAGGGAAGTAGCAAATTATTAAGTTGGTCGATCATTTACGTTGAAGGTTTGTTTGTTCGTTCTCTGATCGAAATCTGTTCGATGAGGACGTTTTTTTTAATAGCAATGGCCTTCAAAAGAATGAGCCGACAATCCGCCGACTCAAGTAAGACTCCTGGAAACGAATGACCTATTCGAACGGCATCGCTCATGCAAACGGTAAATCATCTCATTGGTCGATGCATCAATTTGTACGATGTGTGATGTTATCATCATCATTAATGGGGTTGATGATTTCTCATCTACTTTCTTACATTTTAGTTCACTCTCTCATTATAATTGAGACAATGCATGTTTCATATCTTTGGCGTGCTCACCAACAGCAGTGATACCTCGTTGTCTGCGTGACGGTATGGCGTTCGTATCGACAGTCCAGGATTGCGACCGCCTACACCCATTCGGATGACAGCTGGTCGAGGTATAGAATGATAAGCGATGAATTCAAAACAACTTTCGAAAGAGAAGATGGCGAAAGAAAGTTGTTTCTAATAATGCAAATATATTTATAGATCAGTGAGTCACAATGATATGAAGCGTTACTGTGACGACTTGATTGGTCAAAAAAAAGTTGCCAAAAAAAAAGAATTCACCACTACCCCCACTCAACAACCATATCGAATTAGCTTCGAATAGCAATTTGCTATTAGTTATTTTATTTAATTAAAATTAAAACTTTTAATTTTTAAATATATGTATCGAGAAGATATCATATACTGGGACATTTCCTACCTTACTAATCTTACAAGCCGCTTACCCCTCCCCTTCATGCCAGACCCAACTAACCTCTCACCAATCATTACAAAAGGTCTTTCATCTTCAGCGAACCTGCCGAGGCATCAAAGTTGGGAAAGGCCAGCATCGGAAATATAATAAAAAAAAATGAGAGCTACCACACTGATGTGCACTTCAGTTTTATGCGATGCATCCAGTCTGATTATGACATTATTGCAATTAGCACAGTTTATCCCACAGCATATTGAAATGGCCGTCGACAAAACAGTACAGGGAATCTCACCTTGGCTTCTTTTCTTCAGCAGTCTATACACTTATCTAGCTGCAGCTGACCTTGTTCTAACATCTCCACTCCTTCCTTTACTACCACCACATCAAACATTATACCGTTCTCTCATTTTATTACAACCTCACTTTCAAATGGTTGGCTCCGCTCTATTATCATCTGCTATGTGGTTCTGGTATCTCATCTATTATGATCATGACCCACCACATCGCCATGAAGACAATGAACAAAATACACAACTTGATAATAATGTCGCCATCAATACATCTACAGTCACAGAAATTAATACTATTCATCAACATGAAAAAGTACCATTCCTTCCAGATATTCCACCAACATCCGTCTTCTCCATACTTCTTTCCATATGCGTTTTCGTCGCTGTCGCTTCCTTTATTCTTTCTCTCGTATATCCAACTGGCATGATAACCTTCGCACATACGTGCGGTATCTTAGCAGCACCTTTAAACACAATGATGTGGGTACCACAAGTCGCACTAACATTCAATTATGGACACAGAGGTGCTTTGAGTCTAACATGGGTCATCGCCTCATTTCTTATGGATGTCACTTACTCAACTTATTTAATCATCCTTGGTGTGCACTGGTCGGTTTGGATTAACAACGTACCAGACGCCATCTTCACAGCACTCTTGTGCATAATTATCCTCAGGTATGCGGCGCGTGACCGTGCTCTAGGGCTTGATGAATTCGGACAGCCTTTACATCACCGTGAACACCCTTTATTAATCGAACAGTCTTCTATGCTTTCAGTAACCGAATCTCAGTCCTCCTTTTCCTCCTCCTCTCTGCCTTTGTCAGCCCCGTTTTCGAAAAAGTACGGGTCTTTACTTGATGTAACTACAGACGAAACTGCATAGGTATAACTTAATATTCCCCCCCTTTTTTTCCTTTTTTTTCCCTCTTTCTCATTTCTTTTTGAATTGACGCATGCCAACCAAGAGCATATGAAACTGAGATATCATTTATACTTCGTGCTATGACTCGAAAGCATGCATGATGATCCTCTTTTCTGTCTCAATAGATTGGTCGCGGAAATGTATTTAACCGTCTCATCTCAATTTGTAAGACTCAACAACTCATGAACGCTGTTGCAATCCTCTACGTCACCAAGCATCCTGTGCAAAACTGCAAACGTATAATTTCAAAGTTTTCCCAACCATAAATCCATAGGAAATCTCAACCCTTGATTCTTCTTATCCATCTTTACAATCAAATCCATCGCAATATTCTCCCAAGTCTTCCTGTGTATATACATCTTAAGACAAGATAAGATCAAATTCCATCACAAAGAGCGCGCATTATACGTTCGAAAGAGAGAATGGCATTTGAATGGTGTTTCATATTTGAACTTCAACGTCATTCCAAAGTATCCATTTGGTGTATCATTAGATACATCCCATGCCAACATAAATACGTCTGTTGATGTTAAGCACAACATTGATGATAGAATTTTGAAGAAGTAAAGTGCTACTTTTTATTATTATTTATTAGCTGCTTTGACGTCCCCATCATAACTTCTAATATCATGAGTCTACTTCAGTTCGCAAAGAGCAAACGTAAAAGAGTCACTGATGATTTATACGGACGTTGCCTTCCAGAAGATGTCGATATCATCGCTATTTAATTTATCTACGTCAGTTCTGCCAATCTAGAAAGAGCTACGTAATACTTGCAACTTTAGATGGCGAGTGAAGTAGGAATAAAAAAAACATAGACTGGATACAAATCAAAGCCTTCATTTGCAACTCCGATAATCAAACAATAAAAGTGTGTCATTGAATTTAATTATCAAATGGAATGGTTTAGGCTTTATCTTTAGTAGCCGTGCTCTGTTTACGACGTTCCTCAAGACGCAAAGCCTTTCTCTCACGAACTGCCTTGTTCTTGATACGACGAGCTTCGTACTGTTCTGAGATAGCCTTAGATCTAGCCTTTTCAGCTTTAGCCTTGTGAATGGAATCCATAAGCACACGACGATTCTTGAACACATTACCCTTGCATCGTAGATACAATTCATGGTACAAGTAACGATCAATTTTTTTGGCTTCACGATATTTGCTCAAGAGGTTACGCAACACACGTTGACGGCGCATCCATAAGACCTTCTGAGGTAAACGGGCATCACGGGTACCTAAACGTTTACCGTATCCGCTGTGTCGACCTTTACGCTTTGCTTCAAGATTCTTACGCACACGTGCACGAGAGTGAACGGTTGCGGGCTTCTTAATGACGAATCCGTCAGATACTAACTTGCGGATATTTTGTCCTGGCGGGTCATTAAAAAGAATTGATTAATTGGGGTTATGTCGCATGTCAGAGAAATTGCATGATTCTTACGATGAAGACAGACTGAAAATTGCTCGCGTAGATGATGGAAGATGACTAAAAGAGTTAAACTAGTCTGGCTAGTTGACAGGCATCACAATCCATACGTTAGCTGAGAACCACCATTGATCTCAAAGGTTGTATGACATGGTTACAAGACGTCCAATCGTCACGTTTCGTAGATTATTGTCTTGAAATATGATGACACGCGGATGTAGCACAAGGAGTAGATAATGAATTACTTACTTGAATTGGCTAAAGAGATTTCATTGACCTCATTGGGGTCGAGCCAAATTTTGTTCTTACCACACCCGAGAACCGAGGCAGCAAGTCGCTTTTGTAATTTCAGGGACACCATTGTTTACGACTCTTTCGCACGCAGTTCTTCTTCCTTTGGACGTTTTTCGATGTAAAGTGCAATTCGTTCGGTGGGAATACGAGAAAGGACGAAGATGACAGCTGTGCCGTCGTCGAATGTTGACGAAGCAAGGTTCGTTGAGTTTGCCGATGGAATGGACCGGCGGATCGGGAGGGTTGTTGCAGTGACGGCCGGCGATCAATATTACAGCGAATATTTTTGCACACGTGTACACATTTGATAAAATATTAAATAACATTATTGAAAAGACCTTAAAAGATTTTACTTCTTGCCCAAAGTCAAATTCAGGATTATTTATGGGCCAAACATTATGGCACACTAATTGACTCAATTGTCAAGTGTAATGAACGTACACGTTGAGTCATGTGCAAACCTGAAAGTTTTTTTAAGGTTTGCACATGACCCAACCGTTACAATTTCATACCAAATATTTTAGCCTGAACCAGAACGCCGAGCAAAATTTCGTAAATAAACTTTACTGGGCTAAATAATTTAGCCCAGAAAAGTGCAGCTTGAAGCAAATTGCTAAAAACACAAACGGCATTCCATGGGTTCACAAGGACACGTTAGGCGGGAATGGACACTACGTAATAAAAGGATCTACGAAATATTTCGATGAGGTACATAGCACGAATCCAAACCGAGTCGAAACCTCGAGATCAAGAGGGATCCATCTTTTTCACATTCTCTCCTCTACCCATTTTGCACATTCTCCGGTAGCCATATTTCAAACATGTCCTCATCTTCACCAGCATCATTGTCGCCAAAGGAAGGCAATGACTAGACCGGCCCCTCAAACTCATCACACCACCTAGATGACAAATCCAAGGGACGTCGTGGGGCAGGACTCACACAGCTCGAAGATGCCGCTGTTGCCAAGGCATGGATACATATTTCATAAGAACCCATTGTGGTTTCCGAACAGAAAGGAGATTCATTCTTTCAGGAGATCACTAACATATACAATGACAAGTACAAACGGAACAATCGAGAAGAACGACCACTCGAATCTATCAAGAAAAGAACCAAGCTTATCGACAAGTGCACTGTCCGTTTCGTAGCGTGCTACGCCAACGCATGAAGCCCACTGCTGTTTCCCCTGATGATTTTATGAAGATGACTACCGCTATATATAATGGTATAGAGGTCAAGCATGCCATCGAAGACTATGGAACAAAGTTTAAAGTTGCTACTTCATATGATGTACTCTGAGAACATCCAACATTTATAGCAGAATTTGAAGCAGATGGGCCTTCTAGAGCATTGGGAAGAGTATTACAAGACAAATAGAATTAAGTGACGTAGTGGTCGACAGAGACGGCGTTAATGAAAAGTAAAGGATGAAATTAAAACGACCTATTGGACAACGAAAGGCTAAAGGGGGCATGCACCACAGAAATATTATGATTAAAAAAATGCATGTAACAGAGGATGCTTTCTGGCCACAAAAGGTCCGAAATAAGATATGAGAAGAACACTGAGAAGTATGAAAATGTTTTGATGCACCTGTAGAATGAGATGCCATTGAATAATTCAACATCTTGTGACGTAGTGAGCCGCGCCGTCTTCCAGAATCTGAAGGAGATGGTAAGTAAGAAGAACTAGAGGAACAGGTAATATTATAATTAACTCATTTGTTGGCATACATGCTCCATTATGAGGCGGCCTGTTTCAAGGTATTATTTTGCATCCTAAAGAAAGCGCCCAATGGCGCATAAAGCTGCAATACTACCTGCAGGTATCGATCCAAAGGTTGTTCTGCGCGATAAAATCAGTAAGGTGCAGCGGGTTCAACTGTTACGACAACTTCTGTTTTTCCTTTTCCATCCCCATGTTTTCATAATCATCCACCATCATGTTATGCAGAATGACACAGAATTTCATGATGGTGTGCATGTATTCTATAAAACATAACCTACTAGGTCTATAAATAAAGTAAAACTTTGCTTGAAAAACGCCGAATGCTCGCTGCATATCCTTCATTCTAGCTTTATGTTGAGTGGCGAAAAAGTTTTCCTCTCCGGTCGCAGGGTTCAGTACGATTTGAACAAACAAAGGGGACTTTGGGTAGACGCCATTAGCCAAAAAGTATGGCTTGTTTGGCTTTACTCTTGCAATCTCGTACTCAACTGGTAGGGCATACGCTCCATTTGCTATCTTGTTTTATAGCGGTGAAGCATTAAATACATTAATGTCGTTATTCACTCGGGGCATACCGAAACCATGTGCAATATGCGCAATCCGTTGTCCGCCACCGCCTCCATCGTAAGTACAGGTACCCTCTCTTTTCCCTTGTGCTGTACATGATATGCAGTTGGATAATTCTTCCATATCCATTTGCAACAGTCGAAAAAATCGTGCATGCCGGGGAATCAAATCGCTGCACCTCTTCGTAGTAAAATTTTAGTCTCGTCTTCGGTAGGAGGCGGCAAGAACTCTGAACTAAAGAAAAGCACAACGCCAGCAGAAAACCTCTGAAATGATTCTTGTGCAGTTGAAGACCCAAGTCAAACATGCTCGTCAACAGAATCTGATGTGCTTCCGGAGTGTAGCATGTTTTAGCGCCGCGTGGGCACAGAAACATGCAGGAAACAAGACACTTGTACAACAGAGTACAGAAATTCGAACATAATCTTTGTACAAGTGGCAGGGGCTGACACCAAGAAATACGATACAGTAATTAGTCACACATGTCCGAATGACATATAGACAGTTCATTCACGAATGTTCAAATAACTCACTGTCAGTTAGAGAAAACGGATTCACACGTGTACGAAATAACTCATTGTCGGTTAGAGAAACTGACACGTGTTCATGTGACTGAGAGACCTTTCATTCATAGTTCGGAAAACACGAACATATAGGCGAATACCAGACATGAACGCAGTATAAATAAAGAGAGAAAAAGGCCAGCCCAAAAAAGGGAGAAGCCAGAGCATTATCCAAAAAGCATTTAGCGTTTCAGAGAAACTAGTTGGGGATTCAGCAGGCTTTCACGAAGGACGGAGAAGGACTTCACGTACAAAGTCCTCCCTGCAAATCTCAGAAACACTGTACCCCCACACGAAGTGGACGCCAGTTTTTCAATTGCGAGCTGGAAGGTTCCGGCTCACTACACGTAGGCCAGTAGACGCATAGCTGAAGTGAACTTTTGAAACGCAGTTAATTCCTTGCACCCTGTGGCGTTTTCCTTTTGTCGAAAGTAGGGATCATGTGCCTCGATCGTGTCGACCAGGTACAGGAAGATGTCTCTCGTCACGAGAAATTGTCCTTCAAAAGATTTTGTGCCGTAGGTGGGTGTCTCGTAAAAGTAGTCATTGTGGAGGCATTTCGCACAAGAGTCTCAACGGTGTTCTACATTAGGTGCCCTACCTGACAAAGAGCCACCCCATTGTCGCTTTTCGTTGGTGTCTTCATCTGGTGAGTTGAGAAGGTCGATGATAAATTGATCTAGGCTGTCGCCAAAGCCCTCCGAGAGCATGGGATCGTTTGCCACGATGACGAGCTTCCCTATAGTAATTTCAAGCTCGGTGATGATGTTGAAGATGCGACTAATTGTTTTTTTGAAGTAGCCCGAACCGGTGGGTGGTACTGAAGCTATAATTTCCCAAATTATGGAGAAATGGCCAAGCGAATTAAAATACTACACGTTTTTACTGATTTGATAATTTGGTTGGCACTGGTGGGGTTGCTCTTAGGAATAAGTTATATATTGAGTATGTGTTGACGTCAGAAAGAGAGGGGGAAGTGAAATGGCAGAACTGGCGTAGGTAAGTCTCATTCTCGTCTCTGACGAGGTACTATAACAATGTACAAGAGTACGCGGAGGGGCGTTCAGTATCTATATAATCAATTGTAGAAAGTACAAGAGCTTCCAAAGAATCCTTAGCACCCTACGCTACACCAAAATTGGCTCTGTATTTTCATTTTATAGCTCAGTTATTTTTGAACTGGGTTGGTATGCGCTTTCGACGAATCCCATAAAACCTTCGTTTAAGGCTGTAAAATGCTGTAAAAAGGAGCCGAAACTGTTGTTATGCACCAACAAAACAACATCCTACTATTCATTGTATAGAGAAGCACCTAGTAGGTGGTGTAGGGATAGGTGGTGGTATGGTGCTGATTAAAGATGTAGCAGAACGGCTGCATGGGGGTAGATGCCTTTTCAATCACTGTGTCAACGGGATAGTGGAGGGGGGATGGTAGGAGATCGGTGTGAGAGAACTTCTCTCTGATTGAATGAGAGGAAACTAATAATTAAGATGCTACAGTCTAGTCGAAATGACTGTAAAATATATGTTTTTGCTCTATTGTGTCATGTACCAAATGTTCCACGACGGGACAGGCTCTCAACTGATTTGACAATTTAAGCACCAAAAAATTGTGACATATCGACTACAGTGCTCATTCGTTAATATATTAGATTAGTGAAAGGTTTGCATATTGGTTTATTAGTGCATCAAATTTATTAGAGGGCGGAAATTGATTAGAAGAGTCTCCATGTGATCATGTGTACGGTGTATGGCTTTCTTCTTGTACGTTATTGGCTGTAGACCTACCTCTCACTATATAGGATAAATTAAAATGCATCAGTACATTTGGGGTCAGAAACACTGTGGTCATTCACAAACACTTTCTACAGGAAAATTTGAAGTATTTTGTTTCCGTTTCAAAAGAAATAGAACCAGGGAGAGGTCGACGACACTTCAAGAGTCAAAGAAGTAAGTTGCATTCCAAAGTGTACACAAAATGCAGTACTGTCGTGGAATGGTCACACTAATACCGTCATTAGTTTCAGGAAAAAATAGACAGAGAGAACATATATCGTGGTACAAGAACGTGGTAAGGATATAATTTTACATGTATTGAAATGTACCTCTACTACCACAACCAACCATCCAACACACATGAAACCAATAACAGTCTAATGGGGGACAGCTCAATGTTCAAAAAAAGATTCACAAAATTGAATATTGCGTAGATGGAAATAGGAAGTGTGAGCACTTGGAAGTAGTTTAATTAATCCAAAAAAATAAAAATACCTCTATTAAAATGCAATGTTCAATCAGGAGTACTACTCCTGATTGAAGATTGCCGGATGAGTTTAAGCTTCACTCATCGCAGGCAACCCGTTTACACGGGCGAACACGATACGATAAATGAGATATTTTTCCAAGGCTTCATGGTCACCATGAAGCATTGGGCAGAACGTAGTACGTGCCACCCACCATGAAGTACTTTCCGCCAACCAGGAAAAATATCTCATTTATCGTATTCTGCTCCC
>JAULBU010055770.1:0-12199 GCA_032358235.1 Odonthalia washingtoniensis | reverse complement strand
CCTCGTGGCGCATGGGCGTGAGGTAGGATCTCGTGTTAAATGGCCAGCATTCCATTCGATATACTACGGCCCATGCCGTGTCAAATGAGCGAATCGTCCTAGGTACGAACGGATATCTAGTAATGGAGAAATAGTCGTGTTGCAATACACGCGCGCAGACTCGTGAAATATGAACTGCGCCCGCGTCAAATTTATTAGATTAGGCGTTCACCCCCCTCATGCGATGGCGCTGGCGCTGTAGGGCTCTCCTTGCGGTATTCTTTGGCTTCTCCCTTTTTTCTCCTTCCGGTCTTTTCGGCTGAGCTTGCAACACGCTTATCTCAGTACTCCAACTAGTTTAACTCCTTTCCCGACACTGGCCCTCATACTATCCATCGAAAATGTTAAGCAGAAGTTTTTGGAACAATCCCAGATCAGACGGGTGGATGCATCAACGCACACGACGTGGTAATCCAATTGATCTTGTGAGACTTGGCGTTTTCGACCCTCCAGGCGAAGGAGATAAACTCCCGTTGATTGGCTGCGAATTCAGCTGATCATGTCGGATGGGTGGTCAGGTATACGACCGGAGAACCGTTTCATCACTCTCTCGAACCACGAGTCCCCTTGCCCGAGACTGGAATCTGGCACCGTCCCTTTGGAAAATGTCTCTAAGCCAAAATCATAACCTCCAATGATGGATGCCGCGTTCACAATGGCTGCCCTAATACATTGGCCGTGAGGAGAATAACAGAAGACTGGATTGAGTGGGCTTACGAGACTGACTAGTGTTGCACCCGACTTGCGCGCACCGGGGGCAAAAATGGTCACAAATTGGTCCAAGTGCTCAAGTCAGTGGTCGTCGAGCTGGATATTGTAGTTCATCTCGCTTTGAGCTGACTTAGAAATAGTGAATGTGGGATTGAGAACGTTTCCGTTCACAATGAAATCGCAGGGGGGTTGTGGCGAATCGTCAACGGAGAACGGGAGCCCCAAGACGGAGATTGTGTAGAAGTTTATTTCGAAGAAGGTCTTCACAACACCGCGTGTGTGTTGTGACCCAAGTATCCAATCTTGCGGAAGGATGGGCGGTTGCCATTTGAAAGGACTATCCGTTTGATGGTGTAATCGACACAATCGCTGGGGGCATGAGTGGCTTGGTCTGAGTTCGCAAAACCCCAGCAGTTGATATAGTCTCTATGAAGGGTGCGGTTGTTGTGGGCGAGCCAGTAGGAGATTGAGCGGATGGTTGAACGAGTGGAATTGATGTAGCGGCGCAGGTAGTAATCGTCGATCGACAATCGTTCGCGTTCCAACTAATCTGTCCAAACCATTTTGATTTTAGTGATGCTGTAGATGGGAACCACGTCGGGACCGACTTTGCACGTCAGGAATCTCTGCCCCCAAACACCCCTGCCAGTCGACGAGTCCCTTCTGGCGAGGGCGACCACATGAGTCAACCAGCGGGGAATGGAGCTAGTTCCGTCGGTATCAGTCGGTACGGAGCGTGAGGTGCTGGCCGTCGTGGCAGAGCGTTTGGAGGAGGTTGAAGATTTGGGATTGGGAGTTTATGGTATTATCGCAAGAGAGTGGAAGCTGCTATTGTTGCTGGTATTATTGGCGGACGCGGGGTTCTTGGGAGCGAATATGAATTCTAAGACGCAGCTGGAGTCGGGGACAACATATTGAGGGGTGAATGTGGAAAAAAAGTGATGGGTGGCTAGGGGAGAGAAATTGAGAATTGGGCGAAGGACGACTGAGTAACAGACCCGTGCTCTGTTTTGAGGTGGAGGTCGTGTGGGAGCGGTAATCTTATTTTATATTGTGTGTTGATTTTATTTTTTTTGTAAAGTGTAATAGTCTACAAAAATTGATTGGATGTGAGGGAGGTACTGTATCCAAATTGTGCACCACATGTGGGGTGATTTATGGTGCAGGATTCGGATAGGTTAATTAGTATCTCTGGTGGGATGTACTACACGTGTTGGATTGATTACAGTGAGGAAGGGGTTAGTAATAGCTTCGGCTCAGTGAAGAGAAAGAAAAAAAGAAGAAGTAACTCGGACGAGGACGATCAGCTTGGCAGTGGAACTTTAATAAAAGAACGTTTTCATTTTCTCTGTGGCTTTTTGCCCGTGCCCCCCTTTTCTGGCACCAACAGAAAGGACGACAAATCGTGACAGGTTTATCTGAATTATCGACCTTGAAGTAAAATATCAGATTTTTAAGGTTTTTCCAAATTGGTAATTTTTATTTTGTTTTGCACTATTATTATTTTTTATATTGCCAGAAATTAATTTTATTTGGATGAAACATCAATTTAAAGTCTGACAGGGTCCATTTTTGAAAGATTGGATCAGTGGAATTGTAGAAATTGTGGAGTTACACTGTGTCAGATGCTTTTCTGAATGAATAAGTGTATGAAAATCGCAAAAATCTGAATAAAAAAGGGGATGACAAGAATCAGTCGTCGGTGGGCGAGAGTTACATGAAACTCTCACCATTCAGAGGTTTAGTGTCATCCCAGAAGTCAGATCAGGCATACAACTAATTCATCAACTTCCAGTACCCATATTTTACCCCCATATTTTTGCCGTTTACAGTACCGTTTGTACCATTTTCTGAAAGAACAAAATGGAAAAATTTCCGAAGTCACATGGGGAGGCGACTTTTTATATTGAAAACATCAACGACTGCACAACTGTCACCACCACATCATCTTTCACCATCTCCATCACTACCTGACCGTGCACCGTCGCTACCACCACCTCCTCCTTCACCGTCGCCTAGCTTTCGTCGCCTAGCAGTCGTACACCGTCCTGGATCGCATTCATGCTCGTTGTGCAAAATGGACGGCCATATCGCAGCTAATTACTAATTGCAACAACTATTTAATGAACCCCAATAAAATAATGATTAATGCGCAAGTCCGATCCAGTCATTTTTTTCTGTTATTGAAACTACTACAGATGCCTCTTTTTTCCATCTTTTCTGTCATTAAAACCACATACTTTTCCCTCTTTTTGGTCAATAAAACCACATGCAATTGTCATCGTTTTCGTGTCTTTGCCACCCACCACATGAAACATGTCATTCCTGGTTTTGTCTGTCATACGCTTACTCCTGCTCCAAAAACATTATGTTATACAACCTGACAGCATCTACATAGTCATTTATGCGCTTGTCATCGTCATCAAAGTCAAATGTATGTCCTGCATCATCCATTAAGCTCAAATTTCTGGAAATATTACAACGCATGTGACAAAAATGGACGTTGTCAGCACCGAAACGCTTCTTTAATCCATTTTATTTCCTCACTCCTCATGCATATCCACCGTGATGGCTCCTGAACAACTTCAAGAGCAATACCTACTATTACCAACCCCAAGCCCAGCAGACGTTTCTATTTGCTGAGACGACCGGCGATGAGGAAGGGACAATTCGTGGTACGATCTTGAGTAATGTAGACAGTAACGATCAAATCCGTGATATGGATCAAATCTACAGCAACAGCACTATCATCAATGCCAAATTTTACTTGGAAAAACACATAGATAATTGTTCGTGTACGCCTTCATGTTCATCGCACCTATGGATTGAAACTGCGTTGCGGTTTTCAAGTATTTCTGAAAGCGAACGAACCAACTACGTGCGAGCCATTTTGTTTGCTTCTACTGCAAAGCCAGGGCGGGTTAATGAGTTATCGGAACGCGGAGGAGTTGCCAAAAGAAGAAAACTATAATCAAATAATGAAATCGAACAAATTTTTGAGGGAAGAGTAACAACAAAGTACGTTCTTAATGGGAGGAGATTATGTCATAATTATTTTGCAGCCATTGTTCAATTGTATCCTCAAGTAATAAAGAGACATGCATCTTCAGTTGCAATTTCCAACTTTTTTGTTGTAACAGAGAACTCGTCAGCAAGGAGGAAGGAATACATTCACTTCAAACTGTCATCTCTTTAATGTTTTTGGAACGTCATGCCGAAGTTCATGCTCTCGATTGTCCCAATGGAAGAGGCACAGAAAAAGATGCACCTATCAGGTACTTTCCATCAGATACAAGGAGATTGGCAATTTACAAAGAATACAAAAAGCAATGGTCTGAACTTATACCAGCAGCAAAGCAGCATATTAATTCTAGAGGATATGATTCGGAAGATTCGCTTACTCTGAAGTCGTTTTGCAAAGTTTAGCAGAACAGGTTTCCAACTGTAACAATCATGAATATTGGAAACGACTTTTGTGACACATGTACGCATTTAAAAAACCAAACACAGCATTCAACGTCAGATCTGAAGGAAGCATTGTCTAATGCACTTGAAACACATCTTAACATCGCAAAAGAAGAGTTTTTATATTATAGAGAAGTACACAACTTAATTCGAGAGAATCCATCTGATGGTAAAATTCATATAGTCATTGACTTCGCTGAAAAGGTGCTTCTTCCTCACATGCTTAAACAGCCCGGCCAACTTCATTTTACCACTGGGTTAAAGTTCAATTTCATCTGTGATTCCACTACAAACCTAAATAAAAACTTTATTTATGCACTTCCAGAAGGTCATTGGTATTCTGGAAAGAGCGCCAATGAGGTAGCATAGATGATTCAAAATGTATTAACTATTCACGAACAAAGTGAAGTTACAAAAGGAGCAAGAATACTTGTCATTCATGCTGACAATTGTTCAGGGAAAAATAAAAAACAGTTATAATATATGGAACTTTGCGTGCAGAATGATACTTGGACTGCACAATGAAATAGTTTATCAGTTTTTAATTGCAGAACATACGAAATCCTCTTGCGATGGTGCATTTGGTCTCGTAAAAAGAGCACTGAAAAGAAGGAATGTGTACACTCCTAAGGATATGATGCAGACAATTTACCAAAGTACATCTTCAAACTCTGTTGTATGTTCTGAAAGTGTTATGTGGCTCGAATGGAAAGAGTTCCTCGGAAAATTCTCTATCGTTCCAAAAGGATTATATATTTCTAAAGCGCATGTGTTTCGGTTTGGTAAAGAAGCACTGGGAACAGTTTTCATAAAACAGTTTTCATCGTCATCAACGTTTCAATCATTTAATCTTTTGAAACAAGGGGTCTCCGTTGAGAACGTAATCGCGGATATAGTTAAAGTGTTTTCTGAAAGATAGGCGGTATCAAAGTGGCCAAAGCTTGAAGATGTTCCCTCTACCCACGATGAAAATAGATGAGCGTATCTGGTAAAGAATGTATTGGATCGCTACTTTGTTGGGAATAATGCGGTATGGAACGATCACTTTGCTAGCGGTGCGGACTGGAAAAACAATTAAATATCCTTAAATTTATTTCAGTTTTTTCAAAAATTGGAAGGCAATAATTTTCCCATATTTTTAATGATCGACTCGGTCTAATTTAACACCGGAAGCCGTAATTGTGATAATTGCCACAAGTCATCGCTTTCCAAACCTTAAAATTAAATAAAAATTTGATCATCTTGAAGTACTTCTCAAAAAGGTCAATAATGCATCTTTTTGCAAATCTAAAATTATTGAAGTATTTTGACGATATCTCGAAACTCAAAAAAGGACAATAGCGTTCTTTTAAAATGGAGCCGTACACATATTTGTTCCTATGTGGTCAATTAGGGCATTACGCAATCTGATGTGCTCTTCAACATTTTTGATATCGTAAATGACAGGCACCATTTCCGATAAACAAAGTTCCGGACAATCAGTTGAAACGTGATGAACCTCCAGATTAGACTCCCCATTTTCAAAGAAACGACTCATTCCACTCACAACATCACAGTTGTATGATTCCCTTCGTTTTTCGACAGTCATATTGTGAAAACTACAGGGCAGGCGATATCCTTCATTTTTTAAGGACACCACAGCTCTGATGAGACGAAAATAACCTTATATCTCCTGAAAAAACTCTAAAAAACCTTTCCACACATTTACGGGCAGCTTCCTGCGTCTTACAGTAAGCAGACTGGGAATCTCTGGTGGGTAACTGCAACGTTTTAGCGAATATCTTCCAAGACGGATAAATGCCATCTGCCAAGTAGTAGTAGGAGTTGAATGAATTTCCGGTCACAGTATTACTAGGCTTCTGTAGAGGAAACGAACCAGACAGAACATTGAAAAAATGATCACTTAAATCCAAAATGTTCAGATCGTCGTTGCGTCCTGGGAGCCCAATTTGAAAGTTCCAGACCCAAAAATCCAAATCGCATACAGCCTCCATCCGCAGAGTTGGACTTCCATCTTTTCCCACCATCAGTCCTTGCAATGCCTTCGGACAATTATTCCATGTTCAAACTGCACATTCTACAGCCCCAATGCATCCCGGGAAAGCAGTATCCCGAAAATGTCTATATTGCTCAGATCTTCTGCAGTTGGTTTCCGAAGATACTCGGAGGACAATTTGTTTAAAATCACGTGACAAAGTGCACTAAGACATAAAGAGGCCTTTGTTTCGCTTATCTCAAATGCATCGTCACAAAGGTCACTAGGTATTCCATACGATAACTGTCGATGTCCTGCAATCACCATTTATAAGTGGTGATATTCCTCTTCTTTCTATAGAATAATTTCCTCAAACCACGTCGAAAAAATTCACCGTTCTCGCCACTTCCCCCGACACACGTATTAATAACCTTCACAAAAACCACCAGTGGCATTCAAAACCGCCTCTTGAATGCTTCCTCACTTTATCGTGGTCCTTTCTCCGTTGTTCCAGGACGCTCTTTATCGAAGGGCCAAAAGTAGCGGAGCACGTACCGCGCGTGTGTTTATTCAAACTCCCGCTCCACATTTCGTTCTTTCCAGACCCAAGATCTACCTCTCCGCTGCGTTTCCATAAAATTCACCAGTAATGCCCCCATTTGCCACCAGAGTGCTGCAGCCATCTCCGCCTCGTCTTGTATCGCACGTTCTTCGAGGAATGCCTTCGCCATATCGCACCAAACCGTTAAATACCTGCTCATTAATACTGCATATTGTGATGCGATCCTAGTACAAGATCTCAATTAACATGACCCAATTTTTTCCCACTACTGGGGTGTCGCAACACTTACAGCGCACATGTAATATAGCCATTTTAGATTTCGTACGGGTGTGCGACATAAAAAAATAAATCCAATCTAATCCAACGATTAGATTTACTTTTTTTGCCATTTTTTGGGTGAATTAATAATGTACAAGTGTCATCTCTAAACGTTTTTGATTTTGATTTTGATTTACCGGTAGAGATGCTCTAATTGTTTGTATTTTTCAATGGTGGGATAAATTGTATTGCTTTTAATTGTATTTATATAATATTCGACGATAAGGTCGAGGGTCTAGAATTGTGACTTGATAGAACAAAAAACAAATTATGAAGTTAAGCGACACAGGAAGGTGTCGAATTAATGAAAAGAGGAACACAGGAAGGAATTCGAAACAAATTGGCAGGTTCAGAAAATAACACATGTGGGAGACATGAAGTGACATGAGGCAGATGATAAATGATAGGGAATGACAAAATTACAAAAGAACGCTTACTATTTTGACTGAAGTTATGCTTTTACACCTAAATGTGGGCTCTTTAGATTAATCCGAGGAATTAACCCCCTAGATGGGAGAGGACAACCCTCCTCCCCCGGGGTGGTTATCAATGATTGCTGTTTCCAACAGAATCAAGCTGTATATATGAAAGACGAGGGGATTCTAAACCTATTTAACCTAGCTAAACAGCTAAAACTTTACCAGAAAATATACAAGCAGGTACTAGCGGGGTACCCGTTTATACACCTGTATCAATTTGATAAGAAACAAGGGCAAGTGGAAGAGTGGAAAAATCATCATCTTTCAAAGAAAAGTCACGAGTTCCAACCCACAGGTATTAAATTGCCAAGGAGGGGTGTTAAATAATTAACTGCTATTTGCGGCAACGTTTCATTACAGTAAGGAACTGTAATGACTATTATGTTTTGGACAGGACAGCTTACTCGACAATAATTATTACTTATTAAAGAACGGCTCGAACCCGATGGACTGGGGGAGAGATGAGAGACAAGAGGCTAATTTTCACAAAAGCGACCACCAACAGTACTGGGTAACATGTGTCTTACAGTTCATTGCCCAATCACCGGCCAATATTATTACAGATGTTATCAAGATACAAGAACGTGAGTGGAACCTTGGCGGGCTTTTATGTTTTTGCCAATTAATCGAGACTGGTGCAAGCACTTGTGATATCTGCAGCATCAGAACGCAGAAAGCGGTCGAAGAAGAACCGAACGACCGGAGTAGGCAGTATGAGGATATCAACGTAGTGCTTGAAGAGAATCTTCCCGTCCTTGTGGTTACAGAGGCGAAGCAGCTTTTAAATGAGAAGTCCCACTGCGTATGTCGCCGTTAATCCCCCGCCCCACAAAGACCGTCCTGTGAATTTAATCCCCAGTGGGGGTAGGGACTTACCGTCCCAAAGTCACATTTTAACAAAGGTATTGAAAGTCGACACTGTGACAGATTTTTTAGGCGAGCCGGGACCCCTGAGGGTCACCGGAAAACTTCAATCCGCCCCAAAGAGGCAATGACCGAGGAGAAAGATTACCAAAAGGCGGAGAAGATTACTCGCCCCTAGAGCTGTATATGCAACGCCATTCTATTTAACAGAACTGTCGATTAGACCATGTCGAATCGAAGTGCGTGGACCGGTTTGTGTGACACAGCCCAGATAATGAAGGAATATGATATTGTGATGATGCTGATGTTGTATGATAAGTATGATGATGATGATACCGAGGAGCTACAGTTTAATCACAGGGTGATTGTTGATGCAATGTTCATTGACGGTAGCCCAGTAATACATATGATCGATTAGAGAACCCATTTTAGTGTGGCCTATTTCTTGGTAAATCAATCTGCAGCGGAAATCTGGAAGTCTATTTCTAAATTATTGATACACTCGTACATGGGACCACCAGATTTCTTGGCAGTTGACCAGGGGTCGGCCTATATCTCGAAGGAAATCAAGTCCAAGATCGAAGCAGCGGGATTAAATTAGAGGGGGCCCTATAGAAAACCCATGTTCAATCGGCATCGTGGAGAGGTATCACGCCCCGCTACGAACCGCTTATACTACATTGAGGAAGGATCTAGACAAGGGAGAATTCACGAACTCCCAGTGCCTCCAGATGGAAGTGTACGGGACGAATTACACCATGGGACCAGAAGGCCTTTGTTCCATATTGCTCGTATTCGGAGCCATTACCTCGCCCGACCAGAATAGCGCCCCACCAAGCCAACTCAAGAGACAGCAAGCAACTGAAGAAGAAAAACATACCGTCCAGAAGGAACAGACTAAACACCGAAAATCCTTTCCATTGAACCACCCCCTCCGCCCAAAAGCGAAAGAATTTTCGCAGCGCTTTCTGGACCTCCGTTCAGGATCGCCCGTTTTAGTTTACCGTACAAAGACTAAGCGGTGAGAGAGACATATTAAGTTCATCTCTGTGGATAGTGATACGGCATTGACCCAGTTGCCCAGGGAAAGAAAATTATTCAGAACTGTCTTCGTGGAGCCTTGGACTGACTCCAAGATGAAATACCAAGATGACGTAAAGGGACCACGCTCAGACCAGGTAATTTCATCATCTGGTTTCACAAAGAATGATGCCAACGCAGACTAGAAAAAAGCCATTAGTACGATTAAGGATGATTCCGAAAGAATGGAGGAAATGGACCCAGGAGCTACATCGGGAAAGGTCAAGAACAAGAAGAGATCCCCGAAGGAGAAGTCGTTTGAAGAATCAAGAGAAGTCGAGTTGAAATGACTGTTAGAAGACGGCACATTCGTGCCAGTTCACGAATCTGACGTGAAAGAAACATGCAGGATATTCGGGTACAGGTTCATAGATGAGTTGAAGAAGGTAGGTGGGGAACTAAAGAAGAAGAGTAGTTTAGTCGCACAAAACTACCCTGATACCGACGCGACCTCAATTGCCACGAAAGCACCAACCATTCAACGATTCTCACAGAGGGTAGCCCTGTCCGTCGCTGCCTCCATGCCACCCGTGAGCGCATATACTCGTGATATCACACAAGCTTACGTCCAATCCCAAACTGAATTGGAAAGAGACGTGTATATCAGAGCACCAGATGAACTGAGGCTTCCTTCTGGATATGTGTTGAAGGTCGTTAAACCCTTATACGGTATACCCGAATCCGGCCTGAATTGGTATTTAACATATCTTACCCATCAACTTGAAACCCTCCGCATGACACCCGTCAAGTCTGATCCATGCGTGTTAATCAAACGATCGAACGATGTCCTCGATGGTTTGATATTATTGCAAGTGGATGGACTACAGGGACTCGGATCCACTTCCTTCGTTGACAAAGAAGAGCGCGCCTTAACCATGTTTCGATGCAAACCTAGAACTCCCATCAATCAAGACCCCACCAGCTTTAACGGAATAACTATACACGCCATACCCCACAACGCCCTCACGATTCGACAAACTGAAAAGATAGACCGACTTCAATTTTCATCAGAGCAAGCAGGCTTCACAAGTCAACGATCCCTGGCGCAATACATAGGCGTGAATGTACGCCCTGATGTATGCGCACCAGTCTAACTTGTGGCGCCAGGGAACAATCCGAATACAGAACAAGAATACAAGTCACTCTGCAAAGCCGTCAAATATATAAAAGAGACGAATATCCAGGGCCTTAACTTCGTACCATTGAACATCAACAATATTCGATTGGGCTTGCTTACATACGACTCCTTTGCCAATGCAGATGGGCTAAAAAGCCAACTTGGGTACTTGATTCTGATCTTAGATGGGGAGGATAATTGCAACGTTATCCATTACGGTTCGAACAAATTCAAACGCATTTCCCGTTCCGTCATGGCAGCTGAAATCCAAGCCCTAGTTTTGGGCTTTGATTTCGCTTTTATTGTGAAAAACTTGATAGAGGAGGTTCTTGGAAAGACCACTCGACTTGAAGCACTGATCGACAGCAAGACTGTCTTCAACGTTGTTGAAAATGATGGCCAGACCATGGAGAGGAGGCTACAAATCTATGTATTGGCTTTAAGGCAAAACTAAGACATCGGATAACTCCATCGCATTGCCTGGATCCCTGGGATCTACAACCCAGCGGACCATCTCACTGAAGCCGTCCTCACAACAACATGCCCGATGTATAAAATCATCATGACGAACAAATTTACCACCAAGCCCCAAGGGTGGGCCGTGTCACACGAAAGAAAATGACTGTAGTGTCGATTAGACCATGTCGAATCGAAGTGCGTGGACCGGTTCGTGTGACACAGCCCAGATAATGAAGGAATATGATGTTGTGATGATGCTGATGTTGTATGATGAGTATGATGATGATGTTGCGGGACCTATGATGCTGATGTTGCATGATGAGTTGATGCAAATGTTGCGGGATGTGAGTATTGTGATGTTGCGTGAGGATGAAGTTGAAAGAACGTTGATGCTGATGTTGAATAATATCATGATGATGTTGCAGGATTAATTGATGATGGTGTTGCGGGATTAGTAAAATGATGATGATGATGTTGCCTCATTAAGAAAGGTAATGCTGATGATGAGACGATGACGATGCTGATGATGAACGATGATGCTGCGACATTGGTGATGATGACCAAGTAGATGACGAATTGATGATGACAGTGACCATGTTGGTATGATAATGCTGAGAAGGTATATCTACATGATAAGATAAGATGCGTAAGGACGCAGGAAATACTACGAAGACGCCGAAGGTAGTAAGAAGACGCGATGCGGATGACAGATGATTGTGAGCAAAGCAATCCGGAGTAGAGTATAAAACTTGAACGAGAAAACGGAATTCGCACGAACGGCATAAACCGAAAAGTGCTTGACAGTCAAAAATGGTACTGGTCATAAAACGCAGGAGGTTGCACGAAGTGTTAATTGTCATACGTGTAACGGTACAAGTTGAGTACTGTACTGACCAGAACTAGCAGGACGATTCAAGCTGCTACAATACCGGTATGCATTTAGCGAATGCGAGGGATAGCAACCAGAATGTACTGTACTGAATTACACGACAAGGCAATGACCTACTCGGAATGATGAGGTACCCTTACAGTGTCACGAAGGAAAGCACCCTTACAGTGCCACGAAAGAAAGAGGATTATAATCTGCCAGACTGGCAACAACCGGAACAGTAGGATCTGGAATACGAAGC